>CP137675.1:4144863-4407363 GCA_037976565.1 Mesocentrotus franciscanus | reverse complement strand
AAATCTCTCAACGGGGGCATTTTTTGGACGCCATTTTATACCCTACATGATTATATTAGTATGGAACGCCATTTGGGCCACAGCACGCGTCATGACGTGTTCTTTATTCCCCCAAAAAATCCCATTCGTTTTGCACGCTGTGCTTGTGAGCCCTTTCTAGATCACTTCCTATGGCACGCCACAACTGTCAAAATTCGGCGAGTTTACATAAATGTGGTGTCGAAAAAATAACAGGTGTCGAAAAAAAAGAGCAGTCGAGTAAAAGAAAAAGCAGTCGAGAAAAAGAAAAAAGGTGTCCAGAAAGAAAAAAAGCAGTCGAGAAAAAAAAGGGTGTCGAGAAAAAAAAAAGATGTAGAGAAAAAAAAAAGCCGTCGAGAGAAAAAAAAAAAGCAATCGAGAATTTATAAAAAAGCCGTCGAGAAAAGAAAAAAAAAAGCAGTCGAGAATGACAAAAAAGCCGTCGAGACAGCTTTTTTTCAGTTTATTCTCGACTGCTTTTTTTTCTTCTCAACATCTTTTTTTTCTTCTGGGCGACAACTGATCATGCGCAATTGCGAGAGGCTTACTTGTCATTCCTAGGGTTAACACAAAGCGGGGGAGCGAACCTTCGCTCATGCTGGGCCGTCATTATGAAATACTCTCCCTCAATGGATTAAAAATAGCAGTTCTGGTGAAGTATTAAAAATAATCTTAAGAAATATCTGTTTAATTTAGCCTATAATTGATTACCATTACCTTTCATGTCCGTACCTTTCCTATTGTACTTTTGTCTATTTATCATGTATTTCATCTTTTGCACAAGCTGCGTCTTGAGCATTTGATTGTCAAGTGGATTTGGCACCTTTCAAATCTTATGTATTATTATGTATTATTATTATTATATATATATATATATATATTGGCAGAAGCATTATGTTTTCGGGTGGTCCGTCCGTACATACGTACGTCTGTTTTTCGTTCTCGATATAACTTAAAGGACAATCCAACCATTGTAATAAGTTGATTTGTATGAAAGCAGAAAAATAACAGAAACAGAATGGCAAAAGTTTGAAATGAATCGGACCAATAGTAAGGAAGTTATGAATGTTTGAAATATGAGATCACTAAGTCTATGCGAATCCCAAATTGGTAGTTTGGTTAGTGGATTGTGACTTCTCAAAATATATTATGGATAGCATATTATTATAAGTCCTCTAAAAAGAATAGACCCTCCTGAGCAATGGATTTTTGAAAAATTTAAATTTTAGTCATTTTATATTTTGGAACAGACGGGAAAGTAGTCCGGCACTACATCACATTGACATTACCGCTTCAGCCGACTTGAAGTGCCCATACGTCTAGTGATAAAAACTTCAAAAATTCATAACTTTCTTATATTTAGTCAGATTTAATTGAAATTTCATCAGTTTGCTTCTCTGAGATTTCTGCTTTCGTTTAGAGTAGTTGTGTATTTGGGTTGGATTTCCCTTTAAACGCATCTTTTAACAATGTTAAATTTGGGATGCATGGCCCTACGTGTTATCAGTGTTTGTGATATGGTGTAATATTGAAGCCCTAAAAAAAATTGCTCTTCAAAATGATCATGAAGTGCCTCAAAAGTAAAAATCTTTGAGTGACCGGTTTTGCCATACTCATTTTTCTCAATAGACTGTAGTGTTATAAAAACGGTTACGAAAACGAAAAATGGAATTTCGGTTTCCAATCATAAATATCTTGATAATCATACAGGCCATCGGCTTGTAAAAGTCATGGGATTCTGAATGACCTAAAGGTTTATAATTATGATTGCAGCATGAGCTAAATCCAGGATTTTTGTTTTATAATCTGAGGCAATGTTACCGAGTCACTTTAAAGGGATCCGGTAACTTTGTCTCAGATTATGAAACAAAAATCCTGGAGTTAGCTCATGCTGCAATCATAATTATAAACCTTTAGGTCATTCAGGAATCCCATGACTTTTACATAAACGATGCCTTTAAGAACCGTCGACAGATCAAGTTATTTATGATCGATCTCATATTTATCATATCATGTTCGGTTTCTATTTCTTCTTTGATAATGTACCCAATAATAGTCTACTCCATCTTACCAGTATGATGAACCTGGCATATGGTCTGTAAATTCACGGAGTTTTGATGGTTTATGCAGGGATCTAGGGATACAAAATGCATGTCCTTTTTAGCGTCACGGTGTTACACTTACAGTGGACATTAATATTCATAAATAACAAATATGAATGTTTTTTAAACTTGTTTTCCTTTCTAAATGTATGTCTTGAAGGAAGCAATAGATCCATTATAAAAAATTGTTCTGAATATTTCTACTGCAATTCTTATTCGCCACGGTGTTATGACTGTTATCGTGGTATTGACCTCCTTAGTCATAACCACTTACACTCTCTTACCCTTTGCAAAGATTAGGCCTACTGAGAGAAAAGAAGACAAAAAATATATCCATAAGGAAGGGGGAGAGAGAGAAAGAGAGAGAGAAAGAGCAAATATAAGACAAAAAAGATATCCACAATAGAGAGAGAGAGAGGGGGGTGGAAGGGAGAGAATAGAGAGACAAACAAAACGAAGAGGATATATATCCACAAGAGAATAAAAACAGAATACATGTAGGCCCTACTATGGAGCAATGAGAGAGAGGGAGTGAGAGAAAGAAAATAAAAGACAAATACTGTAAGACAAGGAAGAGAGGGAGAGAGGGGGAAAGAAGACGGAGGACATCTAGAAGGATAAGAGAGAGAGACAAAGACAGAACAAAAGACAAAGAGGATATCCAGAAGGAAGATTATAGAGAGAGAGAGAATTAAGACAATTGAAATACTATGGAGCAAGGAGAGAGGGAGAGAGTGCATTTTGTTCAATCTCCTTCCATATATGTTTGTATATGACGTCCGGGAATCTGAGCAGTACAGCTGCCTGTAGTGACGTCCCTAAATTTGACGTAGTTTCAGTTTTCTACCTAAATGGGAAGGATGATTTGGGGTTCTTTCAACAGCGAATTTCAAGAAACTAACTTAGTTGTAAATCATTTCACGTACAAATTTCGCTTCTACATACTATTTTCTGTCAATCAATACCAAATTTAGCCAAAATTTAGTCAAAATGTTTATTTGCAATGCAAATGTACTACTACTAGACTAACATTGTTCACTTCTTTTAAAAACACCTTGGCATAAAACATGAGAATAAATAAAGCCAAATTTTGTTGTCAACTTCACTCAATAGACTTTTCAAACAAGGACCCTGCTGATAGTTTCAAGTTTATTTCTGGTTATTGCCAATGTTGCTTTAACTGCTTATATTTCTTCACATAAATTAAAACAAAAATTAAAAAAAACAAAAAACGAAATGCAATGATTATGGGGTTATTCATAAGTCACTTTTCCCCTTTTAATTATTGGATTAAACACCAAACCAAACAAATTAGGCCAAATAACAAAAATAATGTGTCCCTTTTTTATATACTGTTTATAGGGTAAGGGTTTATAGAGTAAAGCTTAGGATTAGGTTAAGTGTTGTACCTAAGAAACTTAATTAAGTCTTCATATGGGTCTATTTAGCTCCATTGGTGAAGCGTTGGTTGACCTATGAACATTTGGTCAATTTTTGTGGTGGGGTATTCTAAAGTTGCTCCAATGATTCTTACCCAAAATAGGTAAACAGATGCTGCATCTCATTTTCTCTTAGACACTGCAAAATCTCCTGGGCACTTCGCCGGATATTATCGGCCATGACGCTTGTTGAAGAGGCCCGGCTAATCATGCAAGCTGTTAGTGCTATTTTAGGCGGCACGTCACGAAACTAAAAAGAAAGGACAACACTGTCTTTTTGACGGCTTATTTTTTTATTTTTGACTGCTTTTTTTCTTCTTTTTTCTCGACGGCTCTTTTTAATTCTCGACTCCTTTTTTTTTTAAAATCTTGACTGCTTTTTGTTTTTTTCTCGACACCTGTTTTTTTTTTCTCGACCACATTTATGTCAACTCACCGAATTTTGACGGTTCTGGCGTGCCATACCTTCCCCTATCCCGATTCATTTCAAACTTTGTAGGTAAAGTCTCTAGCATCCTATCACGGTCACTAATTTCATCGTTTTCCGAAATTTATTTATTTATTTATTTATTTCACATATTTAAAAAAGGGTAGCCCAATCAGCATATACACTGATTTTCGTTGGGGCCCTTTAAAATACAAACAAACTATATACATTCTAAAATAGTTGTAAATAAGACAAAATTGAACATTTCATTACACAACCAACAATAATTGCATATCACGTTACAAAATATAAAAATGCAAATTTGAATATAAATAAAAACGAAATGGGGATAAGAAAAGTTTAACCTTTAACATATAAGAAGGGTAAAAGTAGGTATGTGTCTGTCTAGCGTCTTCCGATTTACAAATAAACATTTAAAACAATCTGAATTAATCAAAATTAAACATTTCAAATAAGACTAACCGTAGTTGCACCCAAAATTATTTACAAGATAAATACATGAGAGTCTAAACACAAAAATTGCGGCGCACTTTTGAAAACTAACAAAAGTATATGGAACAGCACAAACAAACAGACAAGATAAAACAAAACAAAACATCAAATTTGTGTGACCGATTAAATAAACACAGTTCATTCAAATGAAAAATATATTGCCTTGGGATAAGAAATAAAACTACCAGATATGTTACAATATGGGAAAATATTTTGCCCTCCATTTCGTCCAATGTCATAGTTTGCTCTTGAATGCTTTCAAATTTTGGGAAAGCCGAATTTCTACTGGGAGATTATTCCAATGGGTTATACCCGAATTGACAAACGATCGTTTATAGTATTCAGTTCTGCAATTATTTGAGCTGAGTTTTTGTTGATTTAGATTGCATGTAGTCCGCACTGCCACATCATCATGGAGAATAAATTTGTCTGCCAGAATAGAGGGAGTTAGATGGTGAACACATTTAAAGATCATGCAAAGTAACGATTTTGTATGCATTTCCTGGAGAGATGGCCAATTTAGTTGCGAAAACACATGTTCCGATGGGGTCATCCAGGAGCAACCAGATATGATATAAGCTGCACGCTTGTGCGGTTTATTCAGTATCTCATAATTATTTTGTGATCTATTTGACCAAACATTGCAACAGTACATTGCATGCGGAAAAACATAGCCCCAGTACAACATACTTAAGTAACGCCTATTAAATGTATTTTTAAATTTTCTGATAACACCTAATTTCTGTTTCATCTTTAGCGCTACTCTGTCAACATGATTAGTAAACGACACGTAGTTGTCCAAAACTACACCAAGGCATTTATATTCTGATACAGATTCAACCGGTGAGGTTCTAATATGAGCATGAAGTTTATTCTCATTAAGAGTTTGAATTTTCTGCCTTGATCCTATGATCATAACCTTAGTTTTGTTTGTATTTAGTACGATATTATTCTTCTGAGTCCAAGAATAAACTTCATGTAATGCTTGATTCAACGTTGATTCAATTTCGGGAACTGTGGAACCATGTACCGATAGGGTTGCATCGTCGGCTACTCTGTCAACATGATTAGTAAACGACAAGTAGTTGTCCAAAACTACACCAAGGCATTTATATTCTGATACAGATTCAACCGGTGAGGTTCTAATATGAGCATGAAGTTTATTCTCATTAAGAGTTTGAATTTTCTGCCTTAATCCTATGATCATAACCTTAGTTTTGTTTGTATTTAGTACGATATTATTCTTCTGAGTCCAAGAATAAACTTCATGTAATGCTTGATTCAACGTTGATTCAATTTCGGGAACTGTGGAACCATGTACCGATAGGGTTGCATCGTCGGCGAAAAGAAAAATGTCTCCACTAGTAACACTGGTTGATAAATCGTTTATGAAAATTGTAAATAGCAGCGGCCCAAGGACCGATCCTTGGGGTACACCTGTGTGAATTCTTTTGACAGAAGAATTTTTTCCATTGATAGTTACATATTGCCTTCGGCCTCTCAAGTATGATGAAAACCAGTTTAGGCTATCGTCTGAACAACCACTGCTTTTAAGTTTCTGAAGCAAAATATTATGATTGACCGTATCGAACGCCTTTCTCATGTCAACAAATGCAACACCATTTATATTCCCTAGATCAGCGTGTTTAGCCCAATTATCTGTCATACAGAGTAGTGCAGTTTCACATGAGTGATTGGGGCGGAACCCAAATTGTCGATCAGTGAGAATATTATGCTTTAATAAATATTCTTGGAGTGCAGTATGTACAGCTCTCTCTAATAACTTAGATATAATTGACAGTAAGGATATAGGTCTATAATTTTCGGCATTTTGTTTATTTCCAGATTTAAAAATAGGCTTTACTCGTGCGGTCTTCCATTCATTAGGAAAAACACCCTTCAACAGAGACAAATTGAAAATATAAACAAGACTTTCAAGTGGTCTAGGAGCATTATATGCACTCTTAAAGAGTCTAATTGAAATATCATCAGGCCCAGTAGCCTTTTTCAAGGGCAGTGCATTGATTTCTTTAAAAACAAACTCTGTTGTAATTATTGGAAGACTAAATAGTCCATATGAGACAGGTTTTGAACTATTTATACCATCATCTTCAGAAGTATGACTAACACGATCGTCAAATACTTCACCGCTATCCCTCAAACTTTCACCAGAGTTCAAAGGATTTAATAGGGCAGAAACAGAATTTACAAAATAGTCGTTTAGATGCTGGGCAATATCTTCAGGGTCTGTGATTTCCTCGTCGTCTACTTCTAGTGTTATACGATCGTTATGATTTGCTGATGTTATTAGTTTTAATGTTTTCCACATAGCATCGGGGGTTCCACCATACTCGTCTAGTACCCTTTTTATGTAATCATTCTTTGCCTTTCTGATAAGGTGAGTTATTTCTTTTTTTAACGTTTTATATTTAGACCAGTATTCTATGCTATCGTATTTTGTTGCCATTTTGTGGTACCAATTACGTCTATTCATTTCCATAATTAGCTCCCCGTTAACCCAATGACAGACTTTTGATCTTATTCGCTTTTTCCTCACTGGAGTATGTTCATTTATTGCTAACATGTATAAGTCGTACCATATTTGCCAAGCTTTCTCTACATCAAATTCGTTGACTATCAGTTCGAAAGGTAATTTTTGCAGTGTGGAAATAAGAAAAATGCCTGTAACTTCGATATTCAATGGTATTGTTATAGCAACTTGCTTGTACATGAACTTGATATAGAACAGTGAAGATTAGATAATGGTCACTGATGTGTGTTTTAACAACTCCTGACAGTGAATGCTCATCAGGTATCGATGAGTAAAGATGATCGATCAGTGTACTGGAATGGGGCGTGACGCGAGTTGGGACACAAGTAAGTTAATGCAATAAACAACTATCTATAATATGCTGTAAATTTCGAGAGAGTGAATTGTAATTTTCAGGTAAATCACAATTGAAATCTCCGATAATTATTATGTCTTCACTATTTTCACTTAAGGTGTTGAGCATGCCAGTGAGCTTGTCGAAAAAAGCAGCAGTCGAATTTGGAGCTCTATAAATTACTCCCAGCAACATTAAGTTGGCTTTTGGGGGTTTGATTTTTATCCAGATTGTTTCTAATTCATTGTTCATATTATCCATGTGAGTAAATGTTATAGAATTTCTCACATACAATGCCACGCCTCCTCCATGTCTTGATCGATCTCTACGGATAAAACTAAAATTGTCAATAACAAGTTCAGAGTCAGTTATGGATGAATCACAATGGGTCTCCCCGACTGCTATAATATCAAATGAGTCGTTGCTCATTAAGTATCTCAATTCGTCAATTTTATTTGGAAGAGAGTTGATGTTTATATGACATAATCTTATTCCAGTCGAACATATTTTAGGAATGACTCCATCGACAAGTTCATACTATTGATTTGAATATGTTCCATCAATCAGTTCTTGTTCAGAATTATTTTGAGTATATACTGTCGGATGTTCAACGGTATTCGTCCGGTCACTCATGCGTGACCGTCTATGCGCCATTTTGCCTGTTTCGGGTCTTTTTTGCCGCCTTTCTTTCTGCCTACCTATCTCCACTATCATAGATGCTACAGACTTCGAATAAATTCCTTTAAATAGTCAAACAGACGCTCCTTCGGCTGCCCCGTAGAAACACGGGCGTCAATGCATGCATATCGTTGTAATATGGTTGCACTGAGTTCTATTTTTTGTTCTGGTGTTATGCGAGTGAATGGACACATTTAGCGGCATAATCAGCGGCAGAACCTGCTTATGGTATTTGTACATAAATATAGCTGTTTGTTATTTATCCATGTCAGGTAGTCATAAAAAATGTAACCGTTTAAAAGAGGGGCTGTATGTGCACGGAAATCAACATGTATGAGAATTCGAAATACCTTCTTTTGTAGAATAAATGTAAGGTTCATTGTTGGGGAAGAAGCCCTGCGCCATAAATTATTTCCATAATTTAAGACATCGCATGTCACATGAAAGCTTATGATCTAAATAAAATGGAAAGTGTCATATATCTTTTCCCTAATAATACATATGTGACCACAATCAGACATTTAACATTGAATCTTGGCACCAACCCTATAAACGAAACCGAAATCACACACGCTAGACGATCGATAGCAGCCATATTACCACCAATTTTAATGATATATTATCCATTAAATGGGTGAAATTAGGCCAGACAGTAACTCTGATCTGCAGTATTCATCGTCTGAATCCAGTGACGATGATATTGATGGTATCGATGGGCTAGTTTTCAAATTATTGTAATTTCTGAATTAAAAATACGTGTTTACATGTCGACTATATGTTTGATCGTGAGTGGGTAGATTCCACCGACGTAATGTACCATCGCGAATTACGAACTTGCCTACCAGACTAGACGGCAGAGATCACAGTCGGAAGCCAGTGGAGAAGACGAGTGCATGTTAGGAGTAATTTCCATTAAAAAAAGGCTAAAATGGGTAATATTTACAACAAAGAATGTTGTGAAATTTGTTTCAAGAAGCCTCCACTGACCAATATACGAAACACTGAGCGTGTTTTATTTTATGTGATTTTGTTGGTCAGTGTGATCTGAGCATGAATAGCGATCGCAATATTACTTACATATTGTGTTAATTTTCGTTGATTTCTTTCATCTGTACAATTTCTTTCGTCAGTTTTATGTAATAAGCAACATTATCCTTTTTTTATAAATAGTTTATCTTTATGTAATTCAAAGAACATACATGGAAAACAATAAAAATATGAAATAAACTTATACAGCGAAAGCCATAGACTCCATGTAGTGGTTACGAACTTTTGTTTATGTTCTGAGGACATGCTACAATCGCCTACGTCATATTATTTTGGGCGCTTTATTGGTTTGATTTGGGCGAAAAAATGAATGATGAAAAATTCGTGTTTTTCTAGTTTTTACGACTTAATGAAATATTTAAAAAATCTGAAATATTTTGTTTCCAAATTCCTGAGGTCATAAGCTTTCCATTGATATATAGGTATATTTTTAAAGAATGGCTACTTTAAGTACGGCAAAAGTAATGTATTCTACAGAATATGGAGAGTTTTGAGAGATAATACAAGAGATAACTTGAATATTATACCACGTTTTCTACACAGCACTTGATTGAGACTTTTCAATTTAGGTTCTTATCAATGCCAACACCAATAAATTTCATATCATCTACTCGTTCAATGGAATTTGAGTCAATATAAATATATTTGTTTTGAATTAATACTCGGTTGGGGCAGAAGCTCATGAATTCAGTTTACTGGATATTTAGAGAGAGTTTATTCGTCCCGAACCATTTTATTAAATTGGCTAGATTATAGTTAAAATCTTTTTGAGTTTTTCCGTATCTTTGTTACTAAATATCAAGTTTATATCATCTGCATATAAAAGAGTATCACACTGTTTTAAGGCCGTATTAGTGTCAGTAACATTATAAAAGGAAGAACCACGGGCCGAGGATTGACCCTTGTGGAATTCCACATTGGTCGAGTATTTGAGATGAAGAATAATTATCTACAATGTCTTGTGAATTTCTTTCGGCATCTCTGGTAACTCTCCATTAAGGCCAAGGATGTGCCTCTAATACCATAGAAGTTTATATATTTTAAACATTATATCAAAGTCTAGGATATCGAACGCCTTGGCCAAGTCAATAAAAATTCTAGTACAGGATTCTTTGTTATCCAAGGCGCTAGACACCCTATTCATGAAGGGTAAAAAGAATAGGTCTTGTTGATTGTTCATCTAAATTCCCTTTAGTATAAGTCGATCAAAGATATTAAGATTTTAAGAACAATCAACTATTCAATCAATGACACTAATCAAATGGAGATGTGATAATGAATAGACCTATAATGATGACGGCTGCATTTATGACAGCATTAATGACTATGATTCGAACCTAGTATATTACATTTGTACTTATTAATTACATTTGTCGTACAAAATATACATTTCCTAGATTAAACTCTATCATTTCTACCGGTGTCTGCTATAACATGAAAATGTGTTTCACTAAACCTTCACTAAAATTTCCAAATACTATGGAAATATAAATGTCTCAAATGTTGTAGAAAAATAAAACTTACCTCGCTGAATTGTTTTTCACAGCATCAACTACGTAGGTATCATCATCAGGCTAGCTAATAAACTTTTGTCACATACCAATGCTCAACTTTAATACTCCACTACACTTAGATATGGAACCGAAATACTGTGCGTGCTATCCTGGCTTCGAACTCTTGAATTGTTCATACATGTGCAAATTGAGCCGAGACAATCGATGATTTGTAATGAACTTTCTGTCCTGTTCTTATCTAGCGTAGTTGCGTTGTATCAACCGCCAACCCCTAATGAACAAATACATATCAAGTCAACTATATTGAACAGTTCAATATTAGCTGTGGGGTATCATTATCCAATCACCGCCCTCTCTTCCATGTATGATGCATGCTACACCATGATACAATGAGTGTGACTGTTACTCTGCAGGGAACCAAAGCGGTCGCCCCTCCTATTAAAACATAAGCTATCTGTGGAAACATCGGCTTCTTGAGGGGTAGAAAAGGCAAATACAATACAATACAAAACTTTTATTAATAATCCATAGATCCTGGGATTTTTTTCTTGAAAAGTGTCATTTCTTTCTGTCACTAGTAGTGGTTTCCAAGACAACCCATTTATCCATAAAATTGTCCTTAGGAGAGTGTGAGTGCGTGTGTGTGTATGTGCGCGAGGGCGTGCGTGTGTGTGTGTTATGTGTGTGTTTGAATGCTGATCTCTCACACTCTCTCTCTTTCTCTCTCTCTCTCTCTCACTTACTTCCTTTCTCTTTGCTCTCTTTTCTTCTTTTCTCTTTTCTCTTCTCACGTTTCTCTCTCTCTCTTTCTCTCCCTCTTTCCAACATTGTGTTCACAGCTTTCTAGCTTAAAATCATCGATAATGGTGTATAAATTGAATTACTCATTACCTTTAAAATATTACTAAATTCTATAGAGCACCATCACCATCATGACAACCGCTCTAATAATAATGGAATTTTGTCAAAGAGGAACCAACATTTCTAATTTAACAGGATTGGCGTTATAGAGCTTGCAACCTTATTCGCCATTATTGAAATCTGATTATCATGTCAATCCTCAGATCATTATCAATGATCGTATTATCATTATATACTTAAGCGAAATATTCGCCGGGCTTTATTTTGCTAAAGATATGATGTTAGGATTTAGGTTTGCGAGTGGCTCTTAGGTAAGGCTGAGCGTTAGGTTACGTAATAGTGTAGAGTAATAGTCCAGGATTGAAGTTGAAGACTGAAGGGCAATATTGTGTGAACATTATGGTGTTAAATCCTATTACTTTGTTTTATGATATAATTTGATATTTTTTACACTGTCTTCCGAACCGTAGCTGTCACTGAAGAGGTCATTGAGTTGACGATCTCGCTTAATTCAACTGGACCAAGCACTCTTATAGCTAACCTAAAGCCTAAACCTAACCTAAAATCCATGGCAAATTTAACCCCAATCCTATGGCTTTAACGAAACAAAAAGCCCAGAATAATTGCCATGACTGCCGTCTGAGCAGAATTTCGGATGACAGAACTCGGAACTGCATGCATAGACTACTCATTGAAATAAGAAATTTCAACGAATATGAATCTTCTCAAACATTTCTGGATTTTGTTAATAACAACCGTATACGATTTCATGTAAACTATTTGTATGATTTAATGTAGAACATAGCTGCAATAGACCACAGCCACATTGAGCAAATCCCCACAATTTATTAGAGCTGATATTTTTTTAAGTTTGCCTTTTAAAAAAATTACTCAAAAAAATTTGCCCTTCATGATATATTCACGTTGTATAGGGAAGAGCTTTGAATTGAATTGAATTGAATTTATTTTCTTTTGCAACATACAAATCAAATTACATTTCAGCAGTATTACATATTCAATATATCACAATTTTTAAAAATGTGTATACAATATAATAATAATAAATAATAAAATTAAAACAAAATTTAACTGATAACACAATACCAAGAATTATTTATTAAGAAAGTTGCAGAAGAAGAAGGGCTATTACAATAAGCATTAACTTGATAGCGTGATAGCCCGGGGAAAGGGAGGGGGGCTGATGATAAACAAAATTAAAACAAAAACTGGTGATGGTGATGATGTTGATGATAGTGATGATGTTGATGATAATGATGATGGTGAAAATGAAAATATGCTGATGTAAATAAGTCTGACCCAGAAAAATTATATAAGTATACGGGAGTTATAAAATGTAGTGATGGATGTTTTAATAGGAATCTGAAAATAATATTGAATATTAATTCAGCACTTGGAAAAGATCAAACAATTTACTCTGATAGAAATGGTTTCTTCGTATTGAATTTAAATGAATTTGGGAATGGGTTACATGGCTTTATTGAGTCTGGGAGTGCATTCCATAAATCTGGAACACGATGTCTTATTGATTTAAAACATTGACAATTTTTTGTATATAAACGCACAACAGGGTTTGATCTTCATGTTTAAATACATGAATAACCTGCTTCCTGATTCATTTAAGATTTTTTTGTATTAAATAACACAATCCATCCTTACCCTACTCGGAATTTCATTTGATAAATCCTAAATTATTGATCCTGCGTAAATAATAGGTTGGTATGAGCTAAATAATGGGAGCCAGCACATACGTGAAGGGTAAATAGGGTTAATGTTTGTCTTTGCACTTGAAGCCCATACCAGGTTAAAATATGTAATGTGAGCGAGTTATATAGCATCAAAATGGTCTTTTTAGGAAGATAACTTTTTGTCTCATAAAGTATTCCAATATTCCTAGAAATGCATTTAATTATATGTTGTATGTGTTCATTCCAGCTCATCTTTTCATCAATAAGGATACCTTACATTTTTGTACATTTCTTACATTCTAAGGCTATATTATCAATTACAGTATTATAGGGAAAATATGGGGTATGTGCATTAGCAGGTTTGAAGGGTATGAAGTTAGTTTTATTAATATTAAGAGATACTTTAATACTTTTAAACCAGTTTGATACTTTTGTTAATTCTAAATTGAGTGTATGAATAAGGGCATCCAAATTCTCATAAGAATAACAAATGTTGGTGTCGTCCGCACATAGTATAAACGATAAAAGGATGATGCATTGGTTATATCATTAATATACAATAAGAAAATAAGGGGACCTAATATTGATCCTTGTGGGAATCCACATTTAATTGTAAGATATTCCGATCAAAATCCATTGTGAACCACATACTGTTGCCGGAATGATAAGTAATGTCTAAACCATGAGAGAGCAACACCTCGAATTCCATAAACTTGAAGCTTTTAAGCAAAATATTGTGATTTAACGTATCAAATGCTTTTGACAAATCCATAAAAATCCCCATTGCATATATGTTATTGGCCCTTGCATTTATATTAATTTAAATTAAATACTTCATGTTTATTCAAAAATGTATGTGACCTGTTATAAATTATTTTTTCGAGAATTAAGGATATACTAGGTAGGACTGATATGGGCCTATAATTGCTTCTTTCATGTATTCATGCTACCTTGCGCTATTTCAAACTAAACAAAACATACATTGAGAGGAAATATGGTTACAAACGAAATATCTATGCCAAATCAAAGTGATAACATTTTACAGAGCCACCTATAAATGAAAGACGAGGATACTAAGACTGGCTAATCTATCACTGTGCCCCATATGTCAATCAGTGATGGTAAATATACAAGTGTGCTGTCATCAGCCCTTTTAAATTGGAAAATTATTCTATTTTGCAGATTCCCATAACCACTTAAAAGTTGAATTTTTGTATCTACCACACGACCAACCACTAAAACTAAAGTGAAGCTAGCTTGTATATGTTTTGGCCCCCTGGTGTACTTCAAGGGCTGATCGTTGGCCCAGCAAGCATACCCCCGTCTTTCCGATGTATGTGAAACTCTTGCACGAGGCGTCATCAAAGCACATTTGATTGCACATGATGAAGGACGTCACTCTGTTGAATGAGTACGAAGCGTTGAGGGCGGCATTGTTGCCAAGCAGTCGGTATTTTATAGATTGCTTGTTGGCTGTAGTAAAGAAGTGAAACATACATTAAAACCGATTAAACTACTCCGTATTTAGTATAGTAGTGCTAAGAATCATTTGATATTTATTTTATTGCTAAGTTTATCTGCATATTACTTTCTATCGGGAATGATTGTCAGACTCTTCTCAAAACGAACCAGCGAAACAAATTATTTTCCTTTGTGTGTTAAGGTTTCCATGCCGCTCTACTATATCTGAAATATTAGCTTCAATACATTACTTACATAAAGTGACATCACAAGTTAAAATACAATCTCGATATTAAAGAATTGAACTCGACCCGACTCTGAGTCCTTTCATTTTAGGGAGCTAAGGGGGGGGGCTTAAGCCGCCCTTATGGAAAGGCTGACCGTGACTACTACGGTTTCAAGTTTATTTATTTATTTCCACACATCTCAAACAATTTTAACACAATAAGTGCAAAACATAATACAATTGAAAACACAAGTACAAATGTCACAGATTATAACATGTTAATAACTATTACGCAATATAGACTGTATCATCAAATGATGAAAGAAAAAAACATATTCTTGTTTCTTTCAAGCTGCTGAAGAGGGAGTGTGGGGGACCCATAAGAGAAGCGAAGCTTGTAATACTAAAGTTCCCCGTAAATAACTTACTTACAAATAAACCAGAAAGTGTGACGACAGAAAGAGAGAGAGAGAAGGAGAGAATGAGGAAGGGAGCGAGATGAGGAAGGTGTGCAGTCAGAAAGAAGAAAAAAGGGGGTCCAACTAAGATTATACATGTAGTTGGAAAAAGAGATAGATAGGGAGAAACAATTTGGAGAGGATACTAAGAGAGAAGGATAGTAAATAAGGGAAAGAGAGAAAATCACAAACTATATCATCAATGGAAACGGTCTATCAAAGATGTCAAATTTAATGGGGTAAAATTTTGGGGACAGGTTTACGGATTATAAGGCTAATTTTTTAAGTGGGCTAAGCCTATTGATTACCAACTTACGTCTTGATGGCAATGTTGTCAGTGTTGATTGCTGTGATGATGTTGACGGTTGTGTTGTCGTTTGTTTTGGTGGTGTTGTTGAGGGCACTGTTGTTGTTTGTTGTGGTGTTGTTGTTGGCTGCGTTGTCGTTTGATGTTGTGTTGCTGTTGAGGGCTGCGTTGTCGTTTGTTGTTGAGTCATTGTTGAAGGCTGCATTGTCGTTTGTTGTTGTGTTGCTGTTGAGGGCGGCGACGTAGTTTGTTGTTGTGGTGTTGTTGAAGGCTGCATTGTCGTTTGTTGTGGTTGTTGTGTTGAGGGTTGTGTTGTCATTTTGTGTGTAGTTGTTATTGTTGTTGGAGTCTGCGTTGTTGTTTGTTGTAGTGTTGTTAAGGGCTGTTTTGTCTTTTGTTGTTGCAGCGTTGATGACGGTTTTGTTGTTTGTTGGCGTGGTGTTGTTGAGGGCTCTGTTGTCGTTTGTTGTTGTGTTGTTGTTGGCTGTGTTGTCGTTTGATGTTCTGTTGTTGAAGGCTGCACTGTCGTTTGTTGTTGTGTCGTTATTGAGGGCTGTGTTGTCACATGTTGTGGTTGTGGTGTTGAGGACCGTGTTGTCGCTTGTTGTATTGGTGTTTTTGTTGTTGGAGGCTGCGTTGTCGTTTGCTGTTGTAGTGTCGTTGAGGGATGTGTTGTCCTTTGTCGTTGCAGTGTTGTTGGCGGTTTTGTTGTCATTTGTTGTGGTGGTTTTGTTGAGGGCTCTGTTGTCATTTGTTGTTCTGTTGCTGTTGGCTGCGTTGTGGTTTGACGTTTTGGTGTTGTTGATGGCTGCGTTGTCGTTTGTTGTTGTGTCGTTATTGAGGGCTGTGTTGTCACTTGTTGTGGTTGTGGTGTTGAGGACCGTGCTGTCGCTTGTTGTATTGGTGTTTTTGTTGTTGGAGGCTGCGTTGTCGTTTGCTGTTGTAGTGTCGTTGAGGGATGTGTTGTCCTTTGTGCTATCGTTGTTACTGAGGACTGTGTTGTCATTTTTTGTGTAGTTGTTATTGTTTTTGGAGTCTGCGTTATTGTTTGTTGTAGTGTTGTTAAGAGCTGTTTTGTCGTTTGTTGTTGCAGGTTTGTTGACGGTTGTGTTGTCGTTTGCTGAGGTGGTGTTGTTAAGGGCTCTGTCGTCGTTTGTTTTTGTGTTGTTGTTGGCTGCGTTGTTGTTTGATGTTGTCTTGTTGTTGAGGGCTGTGTTGTCATTCCTTGTTGTGTCGTTATTGAGGGCTGCGTTGTCGTCTGTTGTTGTGGTGTTGTTGATGGCTCTGTTGTCGTTTGTTTTTGTGTTGTTGTTGGCTGCGTTGTCGTTTGATGCTGTGTTGTTTTTGAGGGCTGCGTTGTCGTTTGTTGTTGAGTCATTGTTGAAGGCTGCATTGTCGTTTGTTGTTGTTTTGCTGTTGAGGGCGGCAACATAGTTTGTTGTTGTGGTGTTGTTGAAGGCTGCATTGTCGTTTGTTGTGGGTGTTGTGTTGAGGGCTGTGTTGTCGTTTGCTGTTGTGATGATGTATGAGGTTGTGTTGTCGTTTGTTGTTGTGTTGTTAAGGGCTGTTTTGTCGTTTGTTGCAGTGTTGTTGACGGTTGTGTTGTTGTTTGTTGTCGTGGTGTTGTTGAGGGCTCTGTTGTCGTTTGTTGTTGAGTTGTTGTTGGCTGTGTTGTCGTTTGATTTTGTGTTGTTGTTGAGGGCTGCGCAGTAGTTTGTTGTTGTGTCATTGTTGAAGGCTGCATTGTCGTTTGTTGTAGTGTTGTTGAGGGCTTTTTTGTCGTTTGTTGTTGCAGTGTTGTTGTTGGCTGCGTTGTCGTTTGATGTGGAGATGTTGTTGATGGGTGCGTTGTCGTTCGTTGTTGTGTCGTTATTGAGGGCTGCGTTTTCGTCTGTTGTTGTGGTGCTGTTGTGGGCTGTGTTGTCGTTTGCTGCTGTGATGATGTTGACGGTTGTGTTATCGTTTGTTTTGGTGTTGTTGTTGAGGGCACTGTTGTCGTTTGTTGTTCTGTTGTTGAAGGCTGCATTGTCGTTTGTTGTAGTGTTGTTGAGGGCTGTGTTGTCGTTCGTTGTTGTGTCGTTATTGAGGGCTGCGTTGTCGTCTGTTGTTGTGGTGTTGTTGATGGCTCTGTTGTCGTTTGTTTTTGTGTTGTTGTTGGCTGCGTTGTCGTTTGATGCTGTGTTGTTGTTGAGGGCTGCGTTGTCGTTCGTTGTGTCGTTATTGAGGGCTGCGTTGTCGTCTGCTGTTGTGGTGTTGTTGATGGCTGCGTTGTTGTCAATGTCGTACCTCCTGAATGTGATGTCAGATAATTAAAACAGTGGAACATTGTTTGAACATAAATGTTAACAACAAGTTTTAACTGCGTCTATTTTCTCACAAAAGTAATATTTTCTTATTATTGTCCTGAATCTTTATTGATAAATAGTAGCTCACATTTATAATGCGCCTTATACTTTGTTTCTAGGCGCAGCACATATTATTACCCTGGTCATCGGATTCAGGCTTACCCGCACACAATGTATGCACATTCTCCACTTCATGGGGAGCATTCCGGCCAGTCGCCATTTTACAAGCGCCACTTGCTCATCCAACCACATAAACTTTCGCATCCTACCGGGTACCCATTTAACATATTAGTATACCATATTTCCTTCCCCCTGCTGGAAGACAAACTGGAAAGTTAAAGTTTCAGTGGTTTAACGGCATGCGGAGCTGCCTTTCTAATTCATTTCAACAAGTATCAGGGATGTGATGATTTTTTTTTCTTCTGGTACTGAATAAGTCACTAGAATGTTGACTTGAATTGTCAGTTTTTCAACATCTGATAGAAATAAATAAATAGAATGATTTAAGCGTGTATTACGTCTGTTGTTTTAAAGCCAGTACGTCCTATACCATAATACTTTGGAGACCTCTTGTGCATCTCTTGTGAATGAGATGTGTGCAATGGCGAAGGTACAGGGGCACTAAGGACCCACCCCGAATGGCGAAAAAAAATATTCAGAAAGGACGAAAATGAGAAATGAAGAAAAAAGGGGAAGGAAGCGTGAAGAAAAGATGATAAAACCTCCCCCACAACCTTCCCCTAAACAATAGGCCTACCCTTTCTAACTGGCATTTCATCAAGCAAGTAAGACCCAGTGCCCCCAATGATGTCCGTGCCCCCTCAATATCCATGCCCTATGCCAAATTCATGCACTATCGTCATCATCACCACCACTACCACCACCAACATTCTGAGAGTGTTGAACAGTAAATTGTGCATGATGACAAATGTTTTTGCGAATCGCTTTAATTTAATTATGTGGAAGACCATACATTACCTTGACATGAATATGTGATTTCTAGATATTTCTCAGTTCCTGAACAAGGGTCTCCAAATAATGAATTAGAGCCTTCAACGCTACACTGCTTCTGACCATTGCAGGATTCTATGTTACTGGAAACGTCCAAAACACAGTCTGTCTTGCTAGCCACAGCGCAGGTAGTGGGATGAGTTCGTCCGTAGACGGCCGTACAAATGCTGATGACCCCATCATCGCAGTTTATCTCACCCGAATAACGCTCACAAACAACGAGAGTCACTAAATAAGAAGAATTTTAAAAAAATTGTCATTGAAAGGTTATGGGTATATATAAAACATTTAACAAGCCTAAAGTGTCGTGGTGTTAAGCTTAGTCTAATTGAACAAATATTTACCTCAAAATTTAGACCGAGATCCTCAAATTAAAATGGGTTTAAATCCAAGTTGTTGGATTTACATTTTATTAGCTTATTAAGCCAAATATTTACAGCAACAAGTGTAAATGGTCTTGATTTTTTGAATAAATTAAGAATGTCTGTCGAAGTCATATAGTAGAAACGTATTTCAGTCAATGAAATAGGTGAACGACAATTAAATGGAGATAGAAAGGGTCTACATTATGGGCCTACGATCCTGAAAAACTAATTAGATCAAGCTCATTTCATAAGGGTATACCAATCATGTCACTAACAAGAACGATTTTCTTTGCAGAAGCATCCATGAAAGAATAATATATCCTAGCAATAATACCTTACTAATTATGGTATTTTATTAGTAGTATGGCTGTACACTAGATCCGCAACGAGAATTGTTTAACAAGGGTCATTTACCTGCATGAGGATATTATGTACATCTATAATCCTTCAAGTTAAATAAATGAAGAAGGCCTTTGCCTTACAACCTCAAAGGATGGTTAAATGGCCTTTTCTTTTGTAATTTATCTATCTACTATTCCACCCCACCAATGACGAAAGTGACCGTCAGTCCCTGGACTAACGCTACCTAACTGTATAAGGAGGGTCTTACCACTGCATGCATTTCCGTTTGCATTGAAAATAACATATAGGTTGAAAAGCGCCAAAATACAATGTAGAACAAATTCCATCTGCAAATAAACAAATAAAGTTATGAATAAATAATATGTATTAAATTATGTGGATAAAAGTGTATTTACGGATGTATGTAGGTGCTCTGTGAGGGTATAGGGGTGTATGTACGTAAGTTTTTTTCTGTCTGTCTGTGTGTGTGTGCGTGTGCGTGTGTGTGTGTGTGTGTGTGTGCGTGTGCGTGTGTGTGCGTATGTGTAAGCATGCCAGCATTGTAATATGAGACAATTATGATAAGGTTTTATTTAATTTTATTTAATTTCGTCTTTATTTCTCAAACCATGATTACAAAAACATATTATAAATATAAGATATATATATGTGTTTACATCTAAATGTGGTGAAATAGAAAGTACAAAATTGCCTAAAAACAATAGATGAATACAAAACAAATAATAGTAAAATAAATATTGAGGGTAAATTAAATTATGTTCTACAATAATGACTTGCGGGGCACACCTAAAAAGGTCTAGAAGCATGTGGGCAAGGTAGCCCATGTAAAAATAGATGATGGTAAATAAAAAAGAAGAACGCAATTAAAGTTGGAGTATTAACATAAAGAAAAAAGAAAAAGTGGAAAGTTTCTAAGCCTTAGTCTGAAGTAAGTAAGGATGAAATTTGGTTGAATAAGTACAGAAAAAGCGGGGAGAGAGGGGGGAAAAGGGGAGAGTTAATAAGATAAACAGAACAGAAAGTGGGTCGAATAAGTACAGGAGAAACAGAGATAGAGAGAGGAGGAGAGGGAGGGGCGATGAGGGTGGGAGAGAGAGAGTGAGAGACAAAGAGACAGAGAGAGAATGATATATATATATATATATATATACATGGGAGAGGAGTGTAGATCAGAATAATTAGTGAGAGAAAATAAGACAAAAGAGATCTGAGAACAGACGGTGGTTCCAAGATAACAAGCAAGAGATAATTACAAGACATTATTTTACTTGCAAAAGCCCGCACGAACCCAAAACGGGCACAAAATTAATAACAACACCAGGAAATGTCATACCATCGACTCGTTCAATGGGATTCGATTGTTTTGAATTAATTATCGGTTGGGACCGAAACTCATGAATTAAGTTTTCTGGATATTTAGAGAGAGTTTATACGCTTGGAACCATTCTATTAAATTAGCAAGATTATAGTTAATAATTATCTTCTGTTAGTTTTTTTCGTATCTTTGTTACTAAATATCAAATTTGTATCACCTGCATATAAAAGAGTATCACACTGTTTTAAGGACTTATAAGTATCATTAACATATGAAAGGAAGAACAATGGGCCGAGGGTTGACCCTTGTGGAATTCCACATTGGACGATGCTTTGAGATGAAGAATAATTATCTACAATGTCTTGTAAATTGCTTTCGGCATCTCTGGTAACTCTCCATACAGGCTAAGGCTGTGCCTCGAAGACCATAGAAGTATAGATTTGTTTTAAACATAATATCAAAGTCTAGGGTATCGAATGCCTTGGAAAAGTCAATAAAATACTAGTACAGGATTCTCTGTTATCCAAGGCGCTCGACACCTTATTCATCAAGTGTAAACAATTTATCGGTGTTGTTGATTTTTCATCTAAATTTCCTGTAGTACTAATCCATCAAATATGTCCAGAATTTTCTTTTGTGTACACATACAGTCAACTGTTCAATCAATGACACTAATCAAATGGAGATGTGATAATGAATAGGCTTATAATGATGACGGCTGCATTTATGACAATGCTGACCCAGACTTACATATTTATGATTCCATAAATACGTATAAGTTTTGCACACCATCTGAGTTTAATGATAAATATGATGACTTTATTGGATTGAGTTTGATACATTTTAATGCTCGTAGTCTTTCTAAAAATGTTGATAATATCTCTGATTTTGTACATGTATTAACTTCAAAATGTTCTATAATTACTTTGTCAGAAACATGGATATCAGACTCACCGGTATTTCCATTTCATATAGAAGGATATAAGTTTGTAAACTCAAATAGGCATTTTGGACGATGTGGCAGTGTCGCACTTTTCACTAAAGATGGTATATTATTTACTGTAAGGAGTGATATTATATATGCAGAGGAAGAAGACATTACTTGTGAATATATATTTGTTGATTTTGTTGATAAGTCTTATAAGAAATATACAGTTGGTGTTATATATAGAAAACCAAATTCAAATATCAATACTTTTGTAACATTTTATTCAGATATTCTTCATAAAATATCTAGTGAAAGAAGAAATATATATAACTGGGGATTTTAATAAAGATTTGTTGAAATGCTCGTCTGATCCATGTGCTAATGATTTTTTGAATGAAAACTCCTCTTTTGGTCTCATTCCTGTGATAAAAAACCCCACTCGTATTATTTCACAAACTGCTACTTTGATAGACAATATATTTATGAATGTAAATGGAATGGATCTTAATTGTGGCAGTTTTTCCAATGACATTTCTGATCATTTACCAATATTTCTGTTTTCTAAAATTGATTATGAATACATGTATCAAGTCCAACAACTAAGATCGGACCTCATATTCGTAAATTGACTGAAAATAGTCTGCATTCATTACAATATGATTTATATAATACTGATTGGTCTTCATTATATAGCTTGCGGAATGTGGATGTTGCATATGCTACGTTTCTGAATAAATTAATATGTTTATGGGGAAAAATATACCATTGGTTAAAAATAAAATAATAAAGAGTAAAATTCGTAAGCCCTGGATTTCTGTCACACTAATGCGTCACATTACGAAGGAAAATAGAATATACAAAAAGTTTTTATATGATACAACGGCTTCTAATAAGTTAAGATATAAGCAATATAGGATTAAAGTAAACAATTTACTACGTCATGCAAAAAGGTCTCAATCCTGTGAAAAACTGAAACAAAGTAAAGACGATATGAAAGGTACTTGGTCTGTTTTCAACTCATTACATTGTAAATCTGAACATAAAATGCCTGATTATTTTATTTACGAAGGTAAAACGATTGATGATGTCAAAGATATTGCTCATAGATTTAATTCATATTTCATTAACTGTTGCTCAGATATCTTAGCTTCAATGCCCGAAACAGATTTAGGTAATAATTTTAATAAATTCTTGACTAATTCCTTTTTCTGATTCATTGTTCTTTAACCCTATTACAGAAAATGAAGTTATAACAGTCTGTAAGTCATTGCATAGTAGTTCATATGGATTTGACAATCTAAATATAATTCTAATTGATAAAATAGTTTACCAGATTGTTAAACCAATTAATTTCATTTTTTAAATTTAACATTAATAAATGGAATTGTCCCAGATAAACTTAAAATTGCAAAGATTGTTCCTGTCTTTGAAAATGATGATTCTCATTTATTGAAAAATTATCGACCAATATCAATATTGCCAAGTTTTTCTAAATTAATAGAAAAATGTGTCTATAATCGCCTGTATTCATTTGTTACAAAAAATGATATTTTAATTAATTGTCAATATGGTTTCAGACGTGATCATTCTACAGTGCATGCATTAATAGATTTACAGGATAATATTGCTTCAGCTATTTCAAGTAATAATATTGGGATTGGAATGTTCATGGATCTTTTTAAAGCTTTTGATTTCGTCAACCATCATATGTTATTATCTAAACTGTGTTGTTATGGTATTTGGGGGCTACCCCTGATGTGGTTTGAAAGTTATTTAAGAAATCATTATCAATAAACTGTCTGTCATAATAATTAATCTGAATATAGTTAAAAATAGATTAAAAATGGTGTCCCACAAGGATCAATATTGGGACCTTTGTTATTTTTATATACATTAATGATATTGTAAATTCGTCATGTAAATTTAAATATATAATGTATGCTGATGATACCACAGTATTGTTTTCTGATCCAGATATAGAAAGTATGGAACAAAATATTGATACAGAATTAGATAGTGTCAGAATGGTTTGAAGCAAAAAGTTAGTGTTGAACTTGAAAAAGACTAACTTTATTTCTTTTAATAGTAGAGTACATAATACTTTAGTGTAATAATATGAAGTTGAAAATTTACTCTAAAATTATATATAAAACTGAAACTGTTACATTTCTTGGTGTAGTCATAGAGGAAAACCTACGCTGGGATTCTCATGTTGAAAATATAATTGAAAAGGTATCAAGATGTGTTGGTATTATGCATAAACTTAAATATTATCTTCCTTTATCAGCATTATTTATGTTATATAATTCGCTCATATTGTCCCATTTAGTGTATTGTATTGCAGTATGGGGGAATTGTAATAAATCAAAATTAGATGTTTTATTTAGACTACAAAAGAAGGATATGTACTACAGACATTATTTAGCCCATTCAGCCCCTTTATTTAGGAAACTAAAAACCCTGAATATATTTCATTTATATAAGTTTTATTTAGTAATCATCGGATTCTTGTATTTTAAGAGACTCCTGCCACCAAATATTTCTAATATGTTTCGTTTGAATGATTATGTACATGTTTATAATACTCGTAAAAGTAATTTGTTTCATTTATGGAAAGTCAAATATACCTTTATGCAGAGATCAGTACGTCATAGTTTACCAGTTATATGGGATACTATCCCAAATGATTTTCGTAATTGCTCAACTACATCCACATTTAAAAGAAAACTTAAAAATCATCTCATACTTGAATATGAATGATTAATATCAGTCGTAATTATTTTGATTATTTTATATATGTATCTCTGATACTCTACTTGTTTTTGTCTTTCTGTTGTGAATTATATGTTTAAAGTAAAACTGTAAATATTTCTGCAAGCTGTTATCATTTTTCTTTGAGGGAATTTACCCCACAAGGCCCTTATTCTAGTTCTCTCTTTTTATTTTCCAATATAATTTGCAGGTTATTCAACATTTCAATGTAATTTTTACTTGTGTATTTGCATCGTAATTGTTAATATTTATATGTATATTTTTGTGTTTTTGATATGAGAATGAAATGAATAAACGAAACGAAACGAAACGAAACAACATTAATGGCTATGATTCTAACTTAGTATATTACACCTGTACTTATTACTTACATTTGTCGTACAAAATGTATACACTTCCAATATTAAATTCTATCATTTCTACCGGTGTCTGCTATAACATGAAAAGTGTGTTTCACTGAACCTTCACTAAAGTTTCCAAATACTATGGAAATATAAATGTCTCAAATGTTGTAGAAAAATAAAACTTACCTCGTTGAATTGTTTTTCACAGCATCAGCTACGTAGATATCATCATCAGACTATAGCGAATAAACTTTTGTGACATACCAGTGCTCAAATTTAACAGTCCACTAGACTTGCATATAAGTATTAAGTTCCCATGTTACAAGCTAACTTCATATTGATACTCGTCTGTGATCTCCGAAATACTGTGCGTGCTATCCTGACTTCAAACTCTTGAATTTTCCACACCTGTGCAAATTGAGCCGAGACAATCGATGATTTTTAATGAACTTTCTGTCCTTTTCTTATCAAGCGTAGTCGCGTTGTATCAACGGCCAACCCCTAATGAAAAATATATATCAGGTCAACTATATTGAACAGTTCAACATTAGCTGTGGGGTATCATTATCCAATCACCGCCCTCTCTTCCATGTATGATGCATGCTACACCATGATACAATGAGTGTGACTGTTACTCTGCTAATCTGACAATTAATGGATGACGTTATATTTGGGTCATAGAATGGGCGTTTTATTTGGTACATTTCTTTGGTATATAACGAAGAGTATCTTCAATTAAGAAAGGACGCTATAAATCCTTAAACAACAGAATATGGTGGTTTAATACTTTTTTATAAAGGGCAAGGCACAATATTGGAAATGTCTTACACTACAAGGGAGTCATATTTCTCAGGTGCCTTTTGATTAGATAATAATTGGACAGGGGCATAGTTTTCTTCAGTATACTTTAAATTATGCAAAAAGTTTGAAAATGAGGGGCATAGTCGGCTTATGCGCCCCCTCTCCACTATTTATCTCCATGTGTTGTTAAAGATACTATGTCCCTTTTGCAGCCAACATCAAATTCTGTAGAACTTTGCAGGAATTATGAATATGTCATGTATGTCCTATCTGTGAAATTTAAACATTAGCAGTGTCCTAATATTCAAATTATGCAAGGAAACCCGTTTACTTGCTAGACTTCACTGTCAGACACTATTGAGTGACTGACTGGCTTTTTCATCTTTGGTAATAACATACATAAAATGAGCTGTAAAGGGTACATGAGCATTTGTCTACATCAATAACCCACTTCTTGTAATGGCCAAAATTAAACTGATTGAATCTTTGCGCAGCATAAAACGTACGACCATTCGGTACAATGGTCTGAAAATCAGACTATTACTTACTGGCTCTATAGCTCCTAAGTCGATTCGACAACTAATAGTCGTTATTTTCCCACTTAAAGACATTTTCAAGCCCCCTTTTTTAGGGAAGTTCTAAATTAGTATTGTCTTTCAAATGCCGTTTGAGTTTAACCTTTTCATTTTTTGGGCCTGCAAATGGGACATAGTACCTTTAACAAGATAATCAAGCTAACCCCGTGGAACAAATCAAGATGGTCTATATTCTACTAATTCAGATAAAATTACCCGACCCTTTGTCAAAATCACGTTTAACAAGAGCTAAACCTAGCCGTTAGACTACCTTCCTCTGTTAAATCCAATTTGAACAAATGCCGAAACCCAGCGTCGGGTTTAAATTCTAAAAGAAATCGGGCCGAGGTATCTGGATATAATCAAGATGCATGTATGGCGCAATTTTTTTTCATTAAAAAGGAATTAATGGACCAACGTGAATCCTGAGATGATCGTTTGGCAATGTAAAAAGAATAATGAATGCTTTGTACTCAGAATGAAGGTGGACAGCGCCAATTATTCAGCCTAAAATCAACAGCATGACGAAGTCAAATATTCGTTGGTTATCGTTCGTCAGAAAATATATTGACACTACTCATTAGCATCGTTCATTATTATAACCCTCACATTTTATATTAATTGTATGACGGTGTATGGTATAGTAAGAAATTTTAATCGAGTTATTTGAGCACATTCTTCCCAGAATTTTATTTAAAAGAATAAAATAGATATCGAGCTAGACGCAATGTTCCCGGAACCACCGGTAGGTGGCGCACCACACGACTAGGGCTTTAACGGAACACTCTTAATTACTTTCGTAGTAAAATACCAGGTAATGACCTAAAATGCCCCAGATATGTATGTTGTAGCCAACATTTTGACATTGTATCGCATGGAACGCCTTAGAATGGTTTCAAGAGGGTTAAAACGCTGAAAAACATACGAAACAGTATATATCTGAGCCAAAAAGTGAATTTTATTATTTTATTTAGTAGACCTGTGACGTCACACAGAACGTCATCTTCGGCATCATAGGTCTTGGAAGCAACGTCTTCGGAAGCATTCGGATGCTCGGAAATGTCACCCAAACAAAGTTGAAAGTTCGGTTATCCTATACTTTAGTGTGTTTTATTATTTTGGGTTTCTAACTTCAGTTAACAGCTCTACATGCATATAATACATACGTTGTGTCATACGGCCGTGCACATGGGCGAGTTCGGTTATCCTATACTTTAGTGTGTTTTATTATTTTGGGTTTCTAACTTCAGTTAACAGCTCTACGTGCATATAATACATACGTTGTGTCATACGGCCGTGCACATGGGCGAGTTCGGTTATCCTATACTTTAGTGTGTTTTATTATTTTGGGTTTCTAACTTCAGTTAACAGCTCTACATGCATATAATACATACGTTGTGTCATACGGCCGTGCACATGGGCGCGCACAGGCGGATTTTAAAGTGACACACTGGTTATTGAATCTAAGGGTTTTATTATTAATGAACAGAGGGCAGTATTGTTTAAGGGTGATGAAAAGAGGGAAGGCATAGTCATGTAGCCTGGATGATTAGGGGCTAGAGTGGTGGGGGTGGTGGGGGAGGTGTCCGGGAAGGGGCGTTAAGGGGATAAAAGGAGTGTTTATTACCTACTTCGTTTTAAGGGGTTTAATTAATAAGGAACAGTGGGCAAGATTGGGGGTTGGGCGTAGTGATGTAGTCTGGATGATTAGGGGCTCGGGAGGGGGTCGGGGTAAGGGGATATAAAGGAGTGTATATTACCTACTTGTTTTAAGGGTTTTATTATTAATGAACAGAGGGCAGTATTGTTTAAGGGTGATGAAAAGAGGGAAGGCATAGTCATGTAGCCTGGAAGATTAGGGGCTAGGGGGTGGGGGAGGGGTCCAGGAAGGGGGTTAAGGGATACAAAGGAGTGTTTATTACCTACTTCGTTTTAAGGGGTTTAATTAATAAGGAACAGTGGGCAAGATTGGGGGGTTGGGCGTAGTGATATAGTCTGGTTCAAAAAACAGCTGGATTTACAATGTGATAAGGGCGGCAAAGTGGGGGAGAGAAAGAGAGAAGAGAAGAAAAGAAGACGAGAAGAGAGAGAAATACAGCACGCGTTCTCGCCCATCCTCTTACTCGCTCACTGTCCACTCTCTCCATCTCTCTCTCTCTCTCTCTCTCTCTTTGTGGACGGGTATCTGAGGTAACTAATCGGAGTTCTGGAATTGATCGTTTTAATGACACAGTGTCAAAACGAATGTGTACTTTAGTTACATATTGGAAGTGCACGGTACAATAATGTCATTTCAATATTTACAAAGAATAAGTCATCTCGAATAAACCTGGCTCTTTAAAAAAATAATTTCGAGTATTCCCCACTCTCCTATTTTTTCACATTAAACTTATAATCCTGTATTAAAACTATTTTCACCACTTTCAATTTCATATGAAAAAGTCTCTCTCTCTCTCTCCATGCTCTCTCCCGCCCTCCCTCCATCTCCATATCAATCTCTCTTTTTTTCCTGTGTGTATCGGGGCGCGCGCGCGCGTGTGTGTGTGTGTGTGTGTGTGTGTGTGTGTTTGTGCGAGTGTATGAGAGAAAATTGATTTACAACGTAAGCCAATAGGGGCAGTGCAAATTTCAAGGCATAGTTATAGAGTCTATATCTCTCAAGACCATGTGAAGACGGCTATCTTGAAGGTTCTGGATTGCAAAAACTCGAGAGCGCCCCCTGGACCCCGACAAGGGCTCAAAGGCGGGGCCCCTGGACCCATCCAAGACAACCCTTTGTTACATAAGATTGTCCTTGGGAGAGAACGTGTGTGTGTGTGTGTGAGAGAGAGAGAGAGAGAAAAAAATATTTTTCATCGCAATAAAGCAATAGTGGCATCGATTAGAATTTATATCTTTCCAGACAGCTATATCTTGAAGGTTCTGAATGGCTGAAACTCTAGAGCGCCCGAGGGCTTTGCCTCATCGGACCCTACCCAGAAGGGCTCACGCTTACGCGCTCGTGGTGTGCTTTGCTTACACGTTGGCTGTGGCCCCATAGTTCCCCCCTCTTGGGAAATCCTTGATCCGCCACTGGTTCTTGTGACTTGGTGTACCATTTTGCCCATTATGAATGTGCAGTTATGAAACTAATTTGGCGAAGAGTTAACATACAAGTTTATCCGAGGAAGTATAAAATAACGACGGTGACCGGTCTTTCTTAATTGCTTACGGTGTTGTTATGTTGTTGTTTGTTTGAAAAAAAAAGAGAAATGGGGCGTTTCAAAAGAAGGTTTGTTGAGTAAGATTCATTATTTCTTTGTTATAAATACATAGGTCATAAAAAAGGTTTGCAGAATGACAATCCTTTATTTTACCCCTTAGTTCTGTGTTGACCCCCCTCTTCCCCCTCCCCCTTCCGGCCAAACCTCCGACAATGCCTGACGGATTTACAATGTAATATGCGTACATAACGTGTGCATAGTACAGAGGTTTTATGTGTAAAAAGTGATCTGTACACTTATCAAATTGGCAATTCCACACATTGATGCACTTTGAATGAGCTAGCCTCACCCATGATGAACAAGGTGGTGATGGTAGTGGTGATCAGATGGTAGCAAAACTGTCACTGACGGAGATGAATTATATTGTTATTTGCTTTTAGGGTCTTAAGGCAAGGTATAGTAATACTACTTTATGGGCGCTTTGAACATCATTCTCTGGGATGGATACGTGTACAATTTAAAATGGAGCAATTAGTAATCATCATCTGCTTTTCCCGGTGCCCATCTAACATATCTAAGAGATATTTTCTTTGGTACTTTCCCCGTAATGTTCTAGAAACCAAGACTAATATGGAACCAGGGTGTCGTATAGAAAGGTAGAGAGTGGGTAAAAATCCCACGTCTCTGCCTACGTCACGAGCGCCATTCAATCCTACAAGCATTAAACACGCTTGACAACTGAGTACGGTCGAATTCAAATTAACATCTCTTCAACCTACGCACAGACAGGTGGCCAATACCATCTCACTACTCAAGAATAATGCACCCATGCGAGAATAGTCACCGAAGATGTGAATGCTTTCAGGAGGCTGGTGAAATTATAGCCTCATAAAATTAATAACGAACTATTTATCATGATAATTTTATCCCGGATGGAGGATTAAACAGGTGGTATTTTGGATTTTTGGGTGTCCTTCACAAATAAAAATGACGTAACCACAATGCCTTTTAATATTATGTTAATGTACTACCATAACTGAGGTCTGATTGGATATTCAGATCAACAAGAATTGTCTCTAGGAAGTATGGAGTTCTGGGCCCCGTCTTACAAAGAGTTACGATTGATCCAAATCAATCGCAAGTCCTCCAATCAATCGCAAGTTTGAAGTCTCCTATCTCTTATGTACATAGTTGCGATTGATATCAATCGCAAAAAAGTTGGGATTGATATCAACTCTTTGTAAGACGGGGCCCTGGAAAACTAATTGCTTTTAAAATATTATTACTGGAATGTGTTTAGGGTTATATAAAGTATTTCAAAGTTCTTCCTTCGTCTCCTGATAAAAAAAAATCCCATCTAAGACCAGGAAATAGTCAGAAAATGTATTCAAGGGCACCACATCATAGGGAATGAATTGAATCTTACAACATTACTGAATAAAATACTCAGAGGAAACTAATTGCTATTTGCATTGTTACCGCTGTCATAATATGTCCAAATTAAAATGGTAGATCTGTGGATTAGTAGCCATTTACCGTTATTCTATAGCATGCATGGATAAGTGGTTAATAAAAAAAAAGTGGTAAAATAATGATATAAAAATGTGCCCATCTCTTGCCTCATTCAAACGAAAGTATAAACGTCATCTAATGAAGGAATTTCTATCTTAATTATGTTTAATTAGCCTGTACACATTTGTTCATGTACTACCCACTCTTTCTTTTCTCTTTACTTTGTATTATTATCTGCGGCCATTGGAGCCCAGCCTTTGAAAGGCCAATGGCCTCTGCTGGCTCCTCCATATTCTTTGTATTGTTACATATTTTCTTATATGTATAATATATTGTTTAATGTATCTTTTACGAGAATTGGAAATAAAATGAATGAATAAAATGAATGAATGAATATGCGCTGTCACGGATGTAGCACAATGGAAATCGGTTTGTTCCACCTATGTTATATGTTTCTTCCTCAGCATCAATTTTCCAATGATATCAGACCTCTGCATAATGCAAAATACATATAAATCTCCATTAAAAAAAAAACCATTGTTTTCTTCTATAGTTATCACGATTGTCCCATTACGAAAACCCATCGCTTACATTACATATTCGGCATGTCCGCAAACTTAGCAAAACCATTTTCGATATGATGTCTTAAAAACACTACCAACATTGTCGATCATTCTAGCCTGAAGCAGAGATGCGAGTAAAGAGGAAATTAGTGGATAAAATAGTATGTCACTTCACTCCTTTTTCCCATCATGGTAAACTGCTAACTAATATAACTGGTGTTATGATATTAACTATACGCACTGTGCTTCACCATCAGGACACGATGTGCATATTTCATTGGCCCTATACTTGGCGTAAATTATACTTACATATTTTCCGTCAATTTCAAAGTATTAAGTAATGTATTCATAGGGTTAATATTTGATCAAATAATCCTATATATTACATGATTTTTTTGTCATTCATATATATACATGTTTACAAAGGAAAGCATATTTATCATTGGTTGGCACCAATTTATCTGCAAGAACTAATCCAGGAATACAAACCCTCTCGCAATCTACGGTCATCTTCACAATTAAACCTCGTGTCTACTTCGGTGTCAACTCTTAAGATGGTCATCGCTCTTTTTGCAATTTAAAGCTTCTGCTGAACTTTGGAAATAACTATACCTTTACATGTCAAAAACTGTCAGAATGTTAACCAATTCAAAACTTGTCTTAAGACACATTTATTCAAAATTGCTTTTGTTGATTAACTTACTCTGTTCACATTGATGTATATTTCATATGTATTGTTATTTGTAGGTTTATTTGTAATTTTTTGTTTCGTTTAATATTGTTTAGCAATGTTTTTGTTTGTTATGGCGCTTAGAGACTTAGGTGGAAAGTGTTTTATAAGCACCGTTTATTATTATTATTATTATTATTATTATTATTATTATTATTATTATTATTATTATTATTATTATTATTATTATTATTCGGTGTTTATACGATTGGGAAAATCCGGAAATACCTTGATCGCAGCTTTACTGAACGTCTCGTAAATGCTCTGGTAACTTCCCACTTGGACTATTGTAATCGTTTATTAATCAACTTACCTGCTTGTCATCTAGCCCCACTTCAGCATATACAGAACACCGCTGCACGTCTCATCACTCGCACTAGAAAGCAAGATCACATCACTCCAGTCATCCGCACCCTACATTGGCTCTTAAAGGGCAAGTCCACTCCAATAATAGCTTACTTTCAATAGAAGCAGAAAATCAGACAAAATAATCAAAAAATGTTTGAGAAAAATCAGATAATTAATAAGAAAGTTATGAATTTTTAATGACATGAAAAGCTTTGAAAATCACAAGACAAATTGGCACTCACTCATGAGTCTGTGAGTCTGTGACGTCATTGCCTCACTATCCACTAATTGTTTTCTTAATTGATAATATAAATTTCCAATTTTCCCCCTAAAATCTTACTTCCTCACACCAGCATCCAAGTTATATTGATAGTAGGCCTAATAAATATGTTTTCGTGTGTATGCACTAATATAGAGTAATTTTTTTATTCTGTTAAATGCTGAAAAATGTGAATTTTAATAAACTATTTATATGAAAATTAATAACTGTGAATTGACCTATACGGTATTCCGAAAATAGTATCAATTTTTCAAATTTCATAAAAGATTGTGAAATGTTATGCATGCAATATGATACAAATCATATAACCTGGGCAAAGGCATGGGGAAATCAAGTTCTTGGGGATAAAAATATATAAAGCAATTGATAAATAATGAGGCAATGACGTCACAAACTCATACGTGAGTTGCCAATTTGTGTAGTGATTTTCAAAGTTTTTCATGTCATTAAAAATTCAAAACTTTCTTATTAGTAATCCGATTTTGCTCAAATTTTGTTTTACTCTGTTTCTCCTGTTTTTTTCTGCATCTATTAAAAGCAAGTTATTTTTGGAGTGGACTTAGCCTATAATCCCTCAACGAATCCAATTCAAGATCCTTCTCCTCACGTGCATCATCATCCATCACCGCGCACCCTCATACCTGATTAAACTGATCTCACCCAAACAGACTACAAGCATGAACCTTAGATCATCAACCAGACCCCAGCTCGCACTTGGGCCTCGCACCCACAACCGCTATGGTGACAGGGCCTTCTCAGTCTGTGCCCCCATTCTCTGGAACACTCTCCTCGCCCATATTCAGGACTCACCCACCACTGACATTTTCAAAAAGAATCTAAAAACTCATCTATTCCAAAAACAACCCCAATAACTATAAAATAAGTGTGAATTTGTATTATAATGCCTACATTATGTCTTTTGTTAAATTGTTGCTATTATTAATATAATCTGTTAACTTTCCCAGGAATTTACATGTTATGTTAATTTCTGTAGTAATGTTAGTAATGATTGATTTTCTTGGTAATTTAAGTAATGTTTAATTTGTTTAGCATTGTTAGTAATATTTTATTTTCTTGGTAATTTGAGTAATGTTAATTCCATTAGTAATATTGATTTTTCTTGAAGTAATCTTGATTTGTGTACAGCGCTTTGAAACTTTTATGTCACTAGCGCTATATAAATTGTTCGTATTATTATTATTATTATTATTATTATTATTATTATTATTATTATTATTATTATTATTATTATTATTATTATTATTATTACCTGTATTATTATTATTATTATTATTATTATTATTATTATTATTATTATTATTATTATTATTATTATTATTATTGGTTGTGTATTCAGTGAATGAATTTCCTATCGAGGATATAGTCACTCCATCATGATATACCATAATTTCTGACAAGCGCCCTCAACATCAGGTTAACGCTCGGATTTTATCCAGTTTCATAATGTTTAGTTCAGTTGGTACACTGGTTAGACCGCAGCGCATTATAATTTATATGCTAATAAAACTTACACATTTATTCAGCAGCTCGTTCGCAAACTTGACTGATTTGCGCGCGTTGAACTGAGCGTGATTTGATAATGATGATTGTTGTACCTGACTGCTAAAAAAAAGCATTGTATATGCTTGCAAGTAAACAACCAGGGGACTGACGGTTTTAAGTACTCTCCAATTAGGGACTTGGTAATGAGGATTAATGTCTTACCAAAGTGCACGAGCGCATTGACTTGGTCAGTTCGAACTCGGAACCTCCCGAGTACGAGAACACGTCTGCTCTACCACTGAGCCATCGCGCCTCCTCTAAGGGTGATTTTGCAGCGTCACGCTTTCGTGACGATAGAGAGTGTTATCTTCAGTTGTCGTGCCATGAATGCAATAGTTTCAGATTCTTCAGAATTTACTCTTCATTTCTATACATGATCATAGTTCAACATTATAACTCTTTTTTTAAGTATTGCTTTCACAATATGAATTGCCTGTAATTTTGCAACTTTTTCATCAGCGATTTTGCATCTTTTTGAGTGATTTGTGTTTGCGGTTCCTGACGCAAAGTCGTATTCTCGGATTTTTCGAATACGCATTTAGCCTAAAAATACAAAATATGAATGAAACACATAATTCTAAGCTGTCGCGAAATTATATATATTTATTTATATATATATATATATATGTACTAACAAATTATTTTTAAAAATGCGAAGAGCATGAACCACAATTTCATCATACAGGCGCGCAGGCGCGTACGCAGCGGGGGTTGGGGTTAAACCCCTCAAATTTGTTTAATGTGTGTGTTTCGAGCAAACCCCCTCACTTTTTTGAGCAAAAAAAAATTATTTATAAAAAAAAAAAAAAAAAAATCGTGCTGAGGATGAACAAAAAAGACCTTACCCCCCACTGAACATAATATCGTTTTCCAATTTCCAATTTCCGGGACAAGAAAAGAAAAAAATTGCTCTTACGGATTCTACTTTGAGCAGCTGAGGAGAGTGTAGGAATTGCTAGCCAGTAGGCCTATGTAGATACAACACCGCTCTCATACCAGAAATAAACAAGAAATAAGTCATAATAATGTGGCAAACAATGACTAACATATTTCCCGCAAGTAATTAAGGAAATCTTATGATGAAATGCTGATTGTTTGGTGATTGGTTGATTTAAACGTCAATATTAATATCACATGCATGATGCTCATTAAAAAAATCGAAATCTTGTATAACAATGAATCAAATATTATTTTTGAAAATTCAGACAGGGATTAAGAGCCGAGAACGGTACAACGAATCGTCTTCTTTCTCTAATAATGCAATGAAACGTCAAAGCTTCCGCGCTTCGCGCGGGAAGCTCCCCTGCACCCACCCTCTAGGGAGCGATTCCCCTCCCCCTAAAATAACATCCTAGCTTCGCGCTTAATTGTCATCATACAAAATGTATAACAAGTTAAAGCCATAGAGATCTATATCTCTATGGTTAAAGCGTAAATATTCTCTATAAATGAACGCCGAATCACAAAAACAACAACAAATCCAGGCTATTGCTAAGCAGTGTACCCCCAGTAAGCACTAGTCAATTGACAGTGACTGACTGGGCTTGGACCTTGACACCGTTTGGGCTCATTATTTACAGAATTTTGTTTAATGATGATATTGGGGTCCGAGCCGGGGGTCCGAGGCTGAACTAGGCCGACATCTAGTTTGGGATGACTGCATTAGCTTACTAATCGTGACTTGTATATATACAGGAGGTGAATTCTAAAAATAGTTTGGCAGTTTGGGTGGAGTCAAAACAAGGTAGTACAGCCCCCTTTCGCTGAGCCAAATAGTGCGTAACAGCCATGCATTTTATCTGTTCACGGTAAGCTTGCGAAAAATTTGTTTGTCTTCTCACTTCTCCTCAATCTAGGGTTGCCAAATTGCTCTGTACTGTTACGTCGTTGATGTTGATTTTTCTAAATTGTTATCCTTAGAAAAAAATATTTTGTATATTTCTATTAATTAAAATAAAAATTTCAGGATGATAAATATTAATTAAAATTTTAAATAATACTAATAATATCACTATATCTTTATAACTTTAGAATTCTTTATAGAATTATACTTATAGTTAAATTGGCACCACCAAAACGGACTTGTTTACTCAACGAGCTATCTAGCTAGCTACTCGGGGTAAAAAGTACTGTGTGTACGTACATAAGTGTGTGCATGTGTACTGTGTGTATGCATCATATACCGGTACGCATTAACTTATTATAATGGTTTGGCCTGGCACAATGTACTAATACGCACGTCGGTTCACTAGCATCGAGACTCGATGTCATGATTTTATAATTTTGCGAGAATTATCCCATTTGATAAATTGATTGGAACACCTTGTCATTCTCATCTATTGAGAGGCTAACCTCGGGATTATTTTAGACAATTTTAGGGTATCAATTTAGTGATTACAAAGCTATTTTGAAGAACTTGAATCCGTCCGCAAGCGGAGCAGTCACCATTGATTACGCCGCAACCACCCCTGTAGACGTTCATCAGTTTCACTGGGTTGTCACGCAGTCCCTTACTCGATAGAAAGGTCAATCGTGAACATTGCTGTCATTTTATTTCATCTTACATGCAAGTATTGGAGCTGGATCTTGATTGTCTAGATTTTCTTGATTGTTCGAGCATCTCATACTGACACATGACAGCACTGATTATAGGCAGTGCTTTGCTTTGCAAGTTTCATACCTTGGGTTTTCTGAACGAATAAATTTAAGTCAATAAGTGTGACCAGCAACCGGCAACCCCAACATTTTTCTACCGCTGACATTCCAACACTTTATAGCAGATGGGCATGGAGGAAACAAACGGTGCTACTTCTACTACTTCTACTTCTACTCCTGCTAGTACTACCAAAGCAACAATGAAGGTCTATAAGATAGTATTACTTGGACAGGGAGGTGTAGGGAAAAGTGGTGAGCATTTCAGGGTCGTTGTTTTTTGTTTAATAATATATTTATACTTATTTGTTTTGTTTTGTTTTGTCTATTATTGTGTGTTTTTGTTTTGCTTATAATTTTATATATCTATCACCAGCTTCCCTCAAGATGTCGCATCTTTGTCTCCTGATATGTGTGGCAATTTAAACATGTACAGGTAATTTTTGTGCATCGTGTGTATCAAGTGGTTTTCTGATACATTACTATGTTGAATACAGTGGCCAACATGGCCTGCAAAGCAGGCTGCACTTAGAGTGAAGAAGACAAAGAGAAAGAAGAAGAATGAGGAGGAGAAGAAGAAGAAGAAGAAGGTGAAGATGAAGAAGAAGAAGAAGAAGAAGAAGAAAAAGAAGAAGAAGAAAAAGAAGAAGAGGAAGCAGAAGAAAAAGAAGAAGCAGAAGAAGAGGAGGAGGAAGGAGGAGGGGGAGGGAGGAGTTTGGAAAGGAGAAGAAAAAGAAAACGGTACACATATGTACAATGTACATTGTACATGTACATGTACATGTACTAGATCTAGCACATCTTTTTGAAAATATGAAATACCCTAAGCCAATAAATGACCAGGTTTAAATTGCATATTTTATAGAGAATCCTTTTACAGGTGTGTAATAGTTGAACAGATGCAAAATACACATCAGATCAATGTCTACACTCTTGATGCTCTTCTCTGAAGCTATCGTACCTGTAGGTCACTCTTCAATGCAAATATAAAACCATTAAAAAAAAAAAGATCCTGATGTACTGTACAATGTTGAACGCTGAAATGTAGAGATTTTGGTGAGATCGTCTTTTAAAAATGGCATTAGAAATGACTGCACGTCAATCCAGGCATGTTTTGTAAATATAATCTTATAGTACATGTATATGAAATTGTTAAAGATTTTGGAAATGAAATTTCCTTCTCAGATTATTGTTTTTCATTATTTGGCAGGACTAATATTATGCAATTTAAAATGATATGAAGCGTTTTTATTTTCCTGATGATTTATTGTCAACTTATTGTCCTGCAGCTGCAGTCAATTCTACAGTCACATTCTATGATATTAATAATTATAATAATGTTATATGCATCCTGTAGCACCTTACCAGTTTAAAAAGCAACTAAAGGGCTTTCAATATAATTTGAAAAATATTTTCAGGTCTGTCTTCTATCCCCCCTCTCTCTCTCTCTCTCTCTCTCTCTCTCTCCATCTGTCCGTCTACAGTGTAGCTGGTATTATTTAACTGCATAATTCAATAGCCGTAGATGTGGACAAGCCTAAATATTTAAATAATTTAATAAATGTTGCTCCAGCATTTATACATTACATGTAGATATCACTACAGTGTATCTGACTTTTTCTGTTATAGGCATTTGATGTGTGTGTGTGATTTAAAACAGAAAAAAGAAAACAACTACATGTATCCTGAATACTCCAGCCTTAGTTTAAATCTCTCTTTTTGTTTAGTGCATGTTTCTTTATTTGAATTCTCAAGTTGGTTTCGGTGTGTCATGTCTGTTCAAAAGTTATTTATGATCTGCAGTTTCATGAGATTAACAGTTTGAAACCTCAAAATAAAGAGAGAAAAACAACTTACCAGTAGATTTGTTTTATGTTTTCTATTATAAAATGCTACATGGACTGTACTTATAACTTAAAAGGAAAAGATCATATTTCTTTAGAAAGAAGAAGGAAAAGGGGAATAGAAAAGACAATAACAAGTAGTCAAGTAGGCCTACAATTGACAAGTTGGCATCTTGTGCATTGTATTTGTCAGGCTACATCAATTCTAAATCCATGTACATGTACAGGTTATGGATGCTTTGAATACAACTGTTCACCAAAAAGCAAAAACCATTTGAATTTTGAAGTACATCATACAGTTGAAAAAGTAATACCTTTTGTGCAGTAGCTGCATACATGTTTTTTAATTGTGTTTAATTTCTGTGAAAATGGTTTGTTTACAGCATTCTCCCTGCATCGGTGAAGCAGTAAAGATGAATGCACGCAATAAGGACATGCACATCACAGCAAACTGCATTTTGTACACTATACTAAGTTACAGCAGATTACATAAAATTATAAGTACCGGTATATGTACATGTACATTTACATGTTCAGTATACAGTATCCCTGTTATTCAACTGTAGTACATACAACAATACTGGTACTTTTGTGTGCTATCAGTTGGATTTCATACTTATTATTAATAACACTACCCTGGATGCGACTGTGGGCATTGTGTATGACAAACCGTTAATTTGCAGTTCAACCCTCGTAAATAAGTGCAGGGTTTCACATCTGCTGTGCTAATCCTGACCTGGCCTGGCCTGGGAAAGTGAAGGACTGATAAGATTGAAAGTTAGCCATCATCAGGCGCTTGTAAAAATCAAAGAACAAAGTATTACTTGTACAGTGTACATGTAGGCCTATATATGTAGTTACACCTGTATGAATGGTTTGAAACCTACTTACAGGTAGCTACATATGTTTTCTAGTATTTGACATTGATTACCATCCCCCCCCCCCCACCATGCACACATAATTTGATGCCATATGTGTACACTGTAGTCTGTAGACATGTATGTACAAATGTACATACATGTACGTACAATGTACATGTAGGGATATGTGTGAATGCTTAAAGTATTATTGCGACATTTATATTTTTTATAGACTTTAGCAGATTTCACTTCACTGTCTTGATTACAACAGCTGTTTGATTACAGTTATTATAAAGTTTATTTTAAAAAGTCAGTTTGTCAGAGAATTACCAGATGTTGCATCAGGCAGTGAACATGTGCATATACTGTACATATATCTGCAATGAGAAATATCGGTATTACATAATACAAGTACAACCTTACCCAATGGGGCACACATTTCAAATTTTCCCAGGTACATGTACATCTACTGACCAGGCATGCATGAGGCCTATAACAAAGGGGAAACAAAAAACTAACAGCCTCTCCCTGTGACTGAAGAGTGACCAATGCTTTGTTCTATTGTTCCCTTTACAATGAATGACTGAGGTCCCGCCCTAGTTCCTCAAAACAACAACAATGGTCTCTCACCCTGGGTCTGAGACTGTATTAGGGTGTGGTGGTCACCGCCCTGGTTCTTCATATGTGTGTGTGTGTGGGGGGTCATTTTCTTACAAAACATGCAGTTACTCATGAACCATTTACATTGAGAGTGAGTATATTTTGGACCAGGTACTAACAGGTAGGCATCTACATGTACATGTATATACATGTACATGCAGTGCAGTGTACCAGACTCGAGCTACAATACATGTTCATATATAATATAGGCTCTGCATACATGTATATACATCAACAGACAATGTATACATAGGCCTACATGTATAAATATTTACACGGAAATACAAACCTGAAAAAAGATGAGCCTTTAAAGCTTGAAGACAGTGCAGGCTACGGGTGGTGGTGGTGCACAACATGAATTGGTGCATCTGTCTACATGTACATACATGTACAGTTAAGATTGTACATGAATAGTGTGTACTGTACACTAATAACAAGGGGTCATCACTTCCCAGGGTCCTGAGAATTGTATACATCTCATCTGCATGCACATGTACTGTATATATGTAAATGTAAACCTGTACTTGTACTGGTACTTACAATGTATCTACAGTGTACATGTATGTATATTTAGCATTTCCTTGGATATTTATTTAATGATGGTTTGTGTAATTCAGAGAGAAAAAAGAGTTGGACTTGAAAAAGGTCTCTAAAATAATGCACGGTATGGTGTATTGTACATGTACATGGGTATAAGAGAATATAATATAATCCATTTCTTTTTCTCTCTTTCATTTATCTGTTTGCTAGCTTTGACACTTCAGTTTGTGACACACAGCTTTCTGGAGTACCATGATCCCACAATAGGTAAGTTCAACAAATCTTTGCAGACAGGTGGGCTTTGTACAAAGGCAGATGGATTTTTTTTTTTACTGTAAATTTCTCAAAGACTGAATGCATGGCAGCTATTCTCCATTTATGATTTATAATTATCTTGTTTTAAATTTTGCAGAAAAGGTGGGATGTTCTTAATGATAGCTTCAATTTGTGCTTCCAGAGATTTTAATGATAGCTTCAATTTGTGCTTCCAGAGATTTTAACTTCCTGTGCAGTGCCCTTTTTTATCCATCAATCTTGAACTAAATCACTCTCTCTCTCTCTCTCTCTCTTTCATCGCAATCTTTTTACTAGCATGTTTTATACATATAGATTACATTCACTTTCACATAAAAGCAGCAAAATTTAAGAACTAGACTGATTATATGTAAGGCAAATGAGTGTAAACAAACAAAACACACACACATAAAGGCCAGATCATGGCCATGTATATGTAGGTTGCAGCTTGGTGCAGTCGTACATACAGGTACACTTTCTACTTCTAATTGTTCTTGAATAGACCCTGCAATGGTTTCCTGAACTTTTCTCTATTTATCTGCACAGGATATGTGTCATAGTAGTGTTGGATTTATTGTCAAACTGCCCTCCTCAGAAGTCACTCTCTACATGTACATGTATCTCACAGCATCTCATATTGAATCAAATTTGTTGTTCCAAATTCCAAATGTATTAAGCCCACTGCTGCCACCTCTTTTAACATCTGAGTTCTGGTAAATGTAGAAACACAATCCAGAATAAATCATAGCAATTTTCTCTCAAAATACGATTCTCACACCTGAGCTCAAGATTAGCTTTAATGTTTTTATTGAGCAGTCCAAACTCACCTAAAAGAGGCTTCTAACTTACATTGGGTTTGTATAACTATCAAGTCTAGGATCTTTATTCACAAAGCATACATGTACATGTAGTTTCCAAGGTGATTGAATATTCATACCAATCCAACCAATATCCAAGAGATATGTCCAGCCTTGCACTACAGATACTTGTATGTCAAGGGGTACATTTTGTACATTTTCTAATAAAAATATGTTTTTTCATTTTGGTTATCATCATAAATATACCTGACATGTATAGGTTAGATAAAAACCCTCTTTTGACTGCTCATGTTTATGGGTTTCTTTGTTTCTAGTAAAAGAGAGTGCTGTAGATTATTAATTTTGTTATCTCTGTGAGAGAGTGTTTTGGCCTCCTTCTGGAGGGATCACTTTTTGCATGTCATACTTGTTTTGCATTCACCTCTCTCTCTCTCTCATTTCCTGCATTCAAATTAAACCTCAGAGGCAAAAAAAAAACACAAACCGAAATCTGAAGTATTCACACCACATGGGTATAAAAATAATAAAATACTGTTTGACTGTAACAGTTTGTATAACCTGTTCCAAATGTTTGTATTTTTTCATATTAATGAAGGATCCTTCCATAGAGAAAGCTAGGCTGTTATCTTGAATACTTCGATTTTGCCATGCTCTCTGATTTATATCTTGAAGGCACTAGAATCAAATTAGAGGGGCTTACATGCATTTCTCCTTTGCATGAACTCTGTCGTCCTCTTCAAGTGCCCTCGTCAAGTCGTAGACGGGCAGCACGTACAGCCTAGATAAGAGCTCCAATCTACGCACAGGGAGCAGTAATTGACTGTGAGAGTGTTTTGGCCTCTCTCTCTCTCTCCCTCTATCTCTCTTTGCACGTCATACTTGTTTTGCATTGGCCTCTCTACATTTCCTGCATTTATTAAACCTAAGAGGCAAAACAAAAAGAAAAGAATGAAAGAATATATACATGTATGCTGTACAACACACAGCTCAGCTCCCACCCACTATCTATTTGTACATTCATTCTGCATAAATGCATGATCTTTAGGTTGAGAATTCCCTACTCCTTCTATATTATTTGGCATTTTGAATCAATTTTACTTAATTTTTGCTTCCTTTCCAAAAATGTCTTTGCTAAGCTATGTACATTGTAGGTCCACAACTATCAATGCACACGAATGTTGTATTGCTCTAGTATATCCGTACAATACATGTACCGGTAGTCTTACATGTACCGTATATGGAAAATGGCCTGGTGAGATACTACAAAACAAATTGTCTTGTTCTGCCCTTTGTAGAAGTATCCCTGGTGAAAAGCGCTTTGTAAATCCAGAGATTATTATTGTTATCACAACTCTCTTACCCTGAGACAAACTACATGTACATGTATAAATGACTGTATCCCAGGTACTAATTCCCTCGTTCCTTTATAATTACTGAGAACTGAACACTTATAATAACAATGCAAGTGCAGGCTTGTTTTGAGGAGATCCGGGATCATAGTTTCATATACACTTCATTTATGAGAGTCGTGTCTTTCAGGAGTGAAAGCAATCAAAGGGATTATGAATTAGGGTAAGAAGAAACCCTTTGATATTTAATTCCAAAGGTACTTGTAACTTTTGAACTAAACTTGGACTTTGGACTTGTTTTACTAGATTTTCATTCATTGTACCCTTAAAGTGATACCACCTACAGATGAAAAAATTGTTTTAATGGGTGCTTGTACCAGAGTAGCTGGGGCCTGATGTTGCCCTACAATGTACATGTATCTGGCTCTCCTACCCCCTTTGCCCTTACCATGGACCTACCAACCTCATTTTCCACATACGTACATGTTGTAGGGCTACATGTACTTGTAAATGGTGTTTTCATCAAATTGGACATCACCTTGAACATACATTTGTTTTAGTAGATGTAGGATACAGCATGCAGCAATTCATTTGTTCAGTAACATTTTATCTTTTATAGTGCTTTGATACATCGATCTGAAAGGTGCTTGTTGTTTCAAATTTTCAAAACCATTTTTCTCATATTTCTACAGAGGATGCATATCTCCAGCAAGCAGTTATCGATGGTGAAGTGGGTCAACTGGACATCCTAGATACAGCTGGACAGGTACACAAATCTTATAGAATTGTATCCTATTACAACCTACATGTACATGTAGTATCATCTGATTGGAGCTAGAAGGATGTTAACTCTGTGTGAAATGAATGCCCTTCTGGCTCTAAACAGAAGATATGATAATAAAACAGGGCTAGCGAGTAGCAGTTGCACAGCAGAAATTTACCATCTTAAAACACGGCTCCACACACAAATTTTGTTTCTTTCACAGGAGTTCTAATTCAGAATCATTATGGTATGCATTCGCTCCTGTTTATCAGTATTATTATTTTTTGTGGGGAGGGTGTTTTGGGTCTCTGTTGGTGTCAAGCCCTGCCTCTAAGTCCCACCTTTGAAGGCTTAATGTTTGGTGAATGCATTGTATCTACATACCGGTAAATCCTTACATATTGAGCTTTCTTATGATATGTGTTAATAAATTGAAGTGACCATCAAAAGTTAAATACCCCGTGGGAAAGCAGAAATGAACTAAAACTGCATAAACTTCATGTAAGTGCTAATCAAATTGAGGGGTGCAATATAGTTTATACACACATAAAAACAATAAGAAAAGCGAATAAGAAAAATCTGACTTTTTTAAATCACCCAGAGAACAGGGGAATGAAACTTGCCTGCTCACCTGATGAAGCCGTGATTATGTGGGTCAGTTTAAAACAATGCAAGGTAACAGGAAAGGTGGAGATATGAGACTTTTCCTCTCTAAATATAGCCATCCAACTACAGGGAAAAAGTGTTTAGCTCTTGCCCAACTGGTAATTCTGGACATCATGTACAGTGAAACTAGCAATAATAATCAAAGCATTATTAAGCAGCTGTGATGTTTTTATGCCGACAGACACGACACTGAAATCAGAACCTGAAACCATGAATTTATTGCATCACTTGAATACCTTTGTATGAAAACAGACCTTCACTCTTGCACCATTAAACATGTATGTACATGTACCAATATAAAATCTTCTACCATTTTGTTGCAGTTTTGTGGCCAGTGTAAAACATCCATTGGTCATAACATTTCATGTTATTGCCCTTCTTCCAGTGGTCTTATCAGCAAATGTTTTATTGTACATGTACATTCAGCCATGGACGATCATGGCTTTTGTAGGGGGGGGGGGCACAATTGGAAAGATAATATAATGTTCGTACTGTGGGGTATACATGTAACTGTTCACAACCAAATTGCTACATCCTGTTGTGTACCAATTTATATTTAATTTGTGAAATAGATTTTTTGTTTTTTCTTGTGGTTCATACTGATTACCTAGAAAGAGGGAAAAGGGGTCTGAATATCAATCAAAATTGAGCAGGGAAAGGGCAGCTTCAAAAGATATGACATGTGCATCGACCACTAAATTGTTGTAAAACCAGAAAGTATGTGTATACAAATGTACAATAAAGCTTGCAAGAAACTTGCGTAATATGTAAGTGGCCTACATTTGCCACAGAAAAATATATGCTGTGCAGCATAAATGTATATATACATGTAATTGAATTTCATGAATTTTTTTCCAGCAAAAAGAAGCTGCATTTTTAGCAAATTACCATAGGTTCTGATTTTACAGTTTAGGTGTATGGGCCTATTAATTAGGCTTTATATTAACAGGTAAATTTACTTAAAGCTTGCAACCTTGAAAGAACCAAATATGAATCTGAAATTTTAATACTTTAGGAATTAGAAACCTTGGTGTCCTTTCTTCTTTTGTTGATCCATGGACAAGCAATTTCATTATAAGCTAGCTATATTTAAACTTCAAGAGCTCACTCCCTGGAACCCCACCTCAGGATTTAGATTGAAATCAGTCTACATTTGTACTATACTATACCCTGTAATAACAGTCCTTATTCAGTCTTCAGCCTTGGAATTAAATGATTTTCTTCATTTCTAGTTTGGTATACTCCCAAGCTTATCTCTAAGCTATGGTACATGTACCTCTACAACACCCATCTTAATACACCCCTTAAGCTGGAACACCCTGATTAATTCACTCCAATCTGTCAGAGAGATATTATTTCCTACTGGGTTCGCATACTGTGTTTCTATCACACTCCTGATCAGCCCATTTTAATGCTGTATCGCAGGCTCTATGGCTGACTGATGTTCGTAGCCTGACCACCAGAAAAAATAGTTTTACCAATTTTCACATTTGCTATGCACATGTACTTCTTCATATATTACTCTTTTTTTTAAATGTATTTGAAAGTTTCACCTCAGTCTGGCTTTAGGCTGATGCTTTATAGTGGTAATGACTAAAAACAAAAAATTGAAACAATGCAAAAGCATTTGCATTGAATATCTTAGCTGCCAAATGTGGGGAAAATGTACAATATTTGTAATTATAGCTGAGAAATATACATGTACATTATAGTACTCACGAGAAGATACATGTACAGAAATCAAGGGAAATTACACTGTATAATACTTGTCCTGGCTCAATAGGCAGGGCTCCAACTAGCTTTTTTTTATGGGGGTCCATAACAATTTTTTTAAAGTTTAGTATGCTTGCACCCTGTGTTATTTTTTTTATTTTTTTCTGGTGGAGGGGGTGGTATAGAGTTAGTTTGGGGTGCCCTTAGTGTCCTGGGCACTTGTTAGTGTCAAGCCCTGCAATAGGCCTTACATTTCATTATAATTTATGAGGTAGAATTAATACTTTCTACCCCTTTGCTGTATTTATGTTTGGAAAGACAGCATAGGGGTAGAAATTATTCATTCTACCTCATAGTTGATATTGAAATGTCCTGCTGTCTTTCCCCATTTAAATACAGCTAGGGCAGAGACGATGATTAAACTGCCCAGGATAAAGCATTTAAATGTGGAAACAGCATTTACAACATTAGAAAGCCATTTCATTTTTAAACACTTTTTAGCATGACCTTCAAGGTTGGAAATTAGAGATATTGAGTCTTGATCAAAGTGTCTTGTTGATCAAGACATCAAAGGTGACCTGGGGGTCATTCAGATCCAAAATGTAAAAGCTTTTATTGTTACTTCAGCTGCATGAAATGTGGTCCACTTCAAAACAAATAAGTAGATTGAATTCATGCCCTTGGGTGTTCACTCCGCACACAGACTTGAACTTTACAATTCCCAGGACGAATAAGAGGTTAGAGTTCTTGTTTCTATCCCACCCTCTAGGTTCATCGGGTGCCATGTGAGACGTTATACGGCCTGTAGTTTAGAGCTATTTGGCCCATTAATGCAATCCTAGAATGCAACTGTGCAATCTGAACCTGGCAGTGATTGTAAAAGTTTGGTTTTGTTTGATATGTGATGATCATGGGAATAGAACAGACTCTGTCTTCTCAGAGACTCAGACTGAAACTGCTTTTAATGATAGAGATTGATTGGAGCTGCTTTCAAGAGGTTAACTGCATCTCTAGTTGTTTTCAAGATTGTACATAAACAGATTCAACATGTATCTTATGTCATTAATTGCACTCAGAAGCAAGCTATTGCTTTAGATTTACTTTCTAATACTAGATACAGACAAATATATCAAGAGTTCTAGTTGTTTTCTTTTATTTGAATACATACACATGTAGGTCTAGTTACACAATGTATAACAGTTGCTTGCCACTGCTCTTTGTATTGTTCAGAATACCGTTTTACGAGAAAACTATTTTGTTTGCTAGGCCTATATCAAATACACTACACATACACTAGAAATTTACTAGAATAATAATGGTATAGTCTGATATTGTACATCGAATATTCAGTATTGCACTAAATGATAACATGTTGATATGCATTTTTTTTTTTAATATGGTGTTTATAGTGGTACATTTCATTATCAGACTTTCTGGCATGTTAGTAGTCTTGTTCTATACGCAATACTATAGAAGGCATCTTTGCCAGTTTACATGTACATGTAGGCCTACGTGACAGGGTTGGTTGTGAATTCACAAAAAGTTACAGAAACCAATCCCATTTGATTTGATACATAGACTAATCATTCACACACCCTACTTGCATCGTACACCAAAGTTGTTTTTATTTTTATTTTTGTATTGGATCATGTGACTGACAAAGGGGATAAGGTAGCCTGTATTCCACAAATAAATCACAATGCAGTTATGAATCATCCCTTGCTTGCTCATACAAAAACACCCAATTTGTGCACTCAGTGGTTGACAAGTCGGTTAACCTACAGCGATGCACACTATTGTGTGCTGGTAACCTCGTTCGTTCGCTGTGCACAGAACCCATTATTCATGTGCAGTGAGTGTTTTCAAACAGCCCTAACCGCAAGCTAGCTCGATGTACACACATATATAGTAGAGGCTGTCTCAGACCTGCATGCATTACTGAATCATCTCTAAGAATCATTCCAAAACTCTCAATTTTATGACCAGATCTACGTACAAGAGATGCATAATTAAGGGATTTCATTTTTCCTGAATTGACTTCTGTGTGATAGAAGTACAGGGTGGTTGTCTATAGATGCAAAGTAAATGAAATGCCATGCATTGTAGCTATGGCTGTAGAGAATGAAAGAAGACTAATGTTGACCTGTAGCAGTTAGCGTCTCCTAGCCTGGCTGGCTGGCTGGCTGGTGAAGCAAGCAGGGTGATTGTATTACCCCTTTGTGAGAGGCATGATGATGACATTGAACCAAGACACTCAATGCTACCCTGGATAGAGGCTGAGAGATCCCTGGGAATGGAGGGAGGGAGAGGGAGATCTGAGAAGGCAGGGAGTGGGGTACAAAGAGGAGGAGGAGGAGGAAGGGATATACATGTATATACATGTACATGTATACACATTGTATGGGAACTCTGCATTGGAGTGGGAGAGAGAGAGAGATTCTAACAAAAGGAGGGGCAGGTAGACAACTAGACAACATAGGGAGAGAAAGAGAAATAAACACTTAAAGGAGAGAGAGAGAGAGGGGGAGAAAGGGGGAGGGAGGGAATAGAGGAATAAACACACAGAGGAAGGAGAGAGAGAAAGAGATACAGACAGACAGACAGAATGGGGGGGGGAGGGAATAAAGGGCAGAGAGAGATGTATACGAAATAGAAAGAGAGAGAGAGGGGGGCAAGGGAAGATAGGATGGAGGTTAGCAATAAGCTAGGAAGAGACAAGAAAGAGGGATGAGGAGAAAGATGAGAGAACGAAAAAGAAGAAGAGAGAGAGAGAGGGGGGAGAGAGATACCAGGTTTATACACTGTACATGTACATTGTATATTGTAAAGTACTCATAAGAGGATATTAAATTGCAGATAGAACAAAGAGATGCCCCCTCATGTCAATTTTTATTCAGAATGACAGATAGATTAGAGGGTAATGACCTGTAAGAGGAGATTGGGTATTGTTACAAGAAATGCACAAAGGAAAGAGGTTATACAAAGTTCATGCTCATGCACAGTGATATTATTTAAATTTATAATCACTTCAGGTTTATTTCTTGGGGTGTACAGGTAGGTTTATATTTCCATTTTCCGTTTTCAACATTTTTATGAAAGAGAAAGGATTGTGATGAAATAAACAATGGTGCTTTTCTTCAGTTTCAAACTGCATTTTCAATGTCCTAACATGTGTAACATTTGCCTCTGGTTTATTTTATCATAGCTACATGTATGAGGTTCAAGTTAGTTTGAATGTAAGGTGTAGGACTTAAAGTATACACTTGAGTTCTGGTCAATATAGAAAATAAATTCTCAAAGAATCCAATGAAACTTACAATGAATGTTCAAGATTACAAATACATGACATGTGTCAAACAAATTTAGTAGAAAATGTATAGTGGCTGCGTAATGACCAAAGAAAGATAAGGAAATCCGGGTAAGTAGGCCTGACACCATGTGCTTAACACAGGTCACTATGTTTTAACAACGTTTTAACAACCAATCTACTGCAGGATAAATAATCCAGAGTAAATCATAGCAATTTTCTCTCAAAATACCATTCCCATACCTGCGATTGATTTGGATCAATCGCAAGTCCTCCAATCAATCGCAAATAAGTTGCTATTGATATCAACTCTTTGTATAAAGACGGGACCCAGAGCTCAAGATTAGCTGGAAGTCCATCCTGATATTAAATTGGTTTTAATAGAAGCAGAATTAGAGAAACAATTCAGTGAAAGTTTGAGAAAATCGGACAACAAATAAGGAAATTATGAATCTTTCAAAATCATGAAAATCATGGAATCTTTGAGACAAATTGGCAATCGGTCAGAAATTGTGATGTCATCCCTTCTCAATTCACCACTTTTCTGAATGAGAGAATGACCCAAATCTCTATTTCTCTGAATGTTGATGGAATAGTAGACCTATCTCATTTGGGGTGCATGAAAGAACATGTTATCCGTGATATCTGATCGAGATAGGCTTGAAGAAAATGTATCTTTTGATAAAAATGGAATTTAATGACATTTCTTGCATTCACCAAAGAATAAAATGTGAGGGGGTGACATCATATTTAGAGATTGCGTTGCCAATTTGACACTCAGATTTGAAGTATTTCATGAAAAGTCGGGGATTATCAAATGAGTTTACAGCTGTGGAAAACTATTAATGTTGCCATTATTCTTGTTTTTTAATTTTGTTTTACAGACTGAGGTTTACAATTAGGGAAAACTAATAATTTTGTCAATATTTTCTGTTTCTATTTTTGTCTTACAGGCTGAGTTTACAGCGATGCGTGACCAGTACATGAGGAGGGGTGAAGGATTCATCATCTGTTATTCTATCACTGATAGGAGAAGCTTCCAGGAGGCTGCAGAGTTTAAGAAAGACATTGAAAGAGTCAGAAACACTGAGGATATACCCATCGTCCTTGTCGGAAACAAATATGACCTCGAGCACTTGAGGGTGGTATGTACATTACATTCAGTTCTCTTATAAGGCCTGTCTTCATCAGCTCGAGATTGCCAAATAACCCACTATTTTAACTATCCGTCGCAAATTATCCAGCTAATTTGCGTCCTCATCAGCCCGCAGTTGCAATTAGCAGGATATTTGGTCAAGATAATCATCCCAAGATATCTTGTGTTAGTTTGCAAAATATCCCGCTATTTGTCCGGTGCATCTTCACCAGCCCGAAGACTCGCACTATGCGCGAATGCTGAGCAAAATATTTTTTGATTGGTTTGTCTGATTTTTCTGGTTCTATTAAAGGCAAGTTATTTTTGGAGTGGACTTGGGCTTTAAGTTTCATTGTCCTATTCTAGTAATAATTTAATTAATATTTTTTATATTATAAGTTTTATAACATCAATCAATAATTCTTAATATGTGATGAAAGTAGTCTTCTTGTGATATTTTTCCAATCCTGTCAACAACAAGCAGTCACATGTTGTATCTTATTAGTTATTAATACACATTTACAAAGAGAAATGGGCAAGTACATGAAGTTGTTTGAAATGTTGGACATTTCTTTAAAGGTAAAGATCAGTTTTGGAAACGCCCCTCTCAAAAAATTGAAATGGAACCTCTCATTACCAATCATGTGAAAGAATATGTTTTGACTAATACGTGATGATACAAATTTTGCCGGGAAAGTCGGGAAACCGCCTACTAATTGATATATTTGGTAAATTATTATATCTATTGGGACCAAATAGATATCTCGCACGTGGTCGCATAGTCCCATATACATCTTTCTGTGTACAGTGATTGTAACTTTACCGAGACTGGGCCAAATTTCTTATCATTTTGATGATTTCAGAACCTTGCAGTACACACCAATACTTTAATATATGCTAGATGATCAACCTTTTCTGATCGATTCCACAACGTTTCTTTCACAATGCAATCGCCTGACCAGAACTGGTCTTTATCTTTAAAAGGGAGGAAACACACAGCACACTGTATGTAAAATAAACTGGGAAAAGGCATGAAAACCGACCATTATGTAGACCCTCATGAATTCATTTACATGTATTACTTTGTTTAGCATGAACATTATTTTCTAGGCCATACATGGTATCTCTTGTCTTTCTTTCATTTCTAGGTGCAACCTGAAGAAGGGCATGCATTGGCTAGAGAGTTCAACTGTCCTTTCTTTGAGACATCTGCAGCTCTAAGGCACTTTGTGGACGATGTCTTCCACACGTTGGTCAGAGAAATCAGGAAAAAGGAGCGAGCAGAGATCCAGGCCCAGGAGAAACGATCAAAGAGAAAGAGCCGCGGCATGAGTCTGCACAAGATTGCCAGGAGGGTGTTTAAGAAGCAACATAGTGGGTCGTCATCATCGTGAGCCAAAAAGTGACAGAGCAAATTAATCGGAGATCAGAGACTCCCCTCCTCCTCGCACGCTCTCTGTGTTATGTGTGTGACTCAAGCTAGGGAGTGGCAACCTGCAATGCGTCTGTGGTTTGTGTGTCATCCCAAGTAAATTATTGAATGGCTTCGTCGTCGTGTGAGGGATACGACGCCCCCTAGAGGGAGGTGCATCATTGGAGACCTTGTAAGAGGACAGACCCCCATGAGGTCTGCCATCCTGGTTAATTAACTAGTGTATGTGAATGGTTAGGAGGGGCTCCACAAACACAATCTGCTAGCTCCTCACGATGGTTGTCTATGCGTCATTGAGAATGGCATGGAGCACGACACCTGTTGAACAGATGGAACTGTAAAGGAAAAGAAGGGTCAAAAGGTCGCTGAGACACATGAATGTGGAGAGAGAACCAAACAAATAACATAATATATGCTGCCAAGCTATCTCCAAAGTTATGGACTCTTGAAAAATATTAGGAAAAGAGCCAGAATATTTGAAGGTCGACAGGACTTTCAGTTTCTGATGCTAATGCTGCAAAGGTTAGGAACGAAAAAGCTGCTTCAGACTCTTGAGGAAGTGAATGCCTTGGATGATTTCCTTTTTTTAGAGTTTGATGGAGAACACCAAAAGACATTTGATACAAGAAATGATGCAAAACCTGTGCAAATGTGGACAGATGATGAAATTTGAGTCGACCACTTAATGTTTTTGCATGTTAGATGAATTTTTGAAATCTTCTTTGTTATATGTTTGTGTTTCTTTCTGTAGCCATTCTCCCAGTGTGGTCTATTGGTAAGATTGTCTCTTGCATGAAGTTGTGTGTCATCTGTCTGTGTCTGTTTTTAGTGGTGTGTTTTGTAAATGTATTGTAACTTGGTAATAAATGTGTCTCTAACAGTGAATCGAGCTTTGAAGGGAAAGTGTACATTTAGATTTTGGCAAATGGAAATTGAAAATCAAACTGATGTATGCCATACAAGTGAATACTTCATAATAACTTGTCAGCAAATAGTCAACTATGTGTTAAAGTTTTACCAGCCAATTGGCGTGATGACCTGCTACCATAAAAAACATGGTTCCCATTTTATAAGGTCAATGAATTTCCATTTATATAATTTACTAGCAAGATTGTGGATTGCTTTGAAAATTGCAGAATACTCATGCATTCGGATGTCATTAAAATGAATGGATTACCAAAAGAATCCTTGGCGAATCTAGAAACAAAATAATGAAAAAGTAATCCTAATCAGTTGCATAAGAATGGTTTCATTTGACTTTTGCTTTTCAGCGAGTTTGGTTTCCAGTATAAAGACTTAAAGTGTTCATTTGTTTGTGTTTTTTTTTCATGTCTAACATAATGAAATGTCATAATACACGGTTCAAAAATCCATTCATGCCAGTTTCCCCTTCATTTAATTGCCATCATGAGATTCAGTCACTAGAAGTCCAAATAAGGTTTATGTATATGTTTTTAGGGCCTAATGGACAATGCTTCATGCCACTTTGATTTCTTGAACAAACAGGTGGTAGAGCAGGAACACTCATTCACTTAACTGCAGAATCATGGCACCCTGCTACGACACCCCACCCCCAGGAACCCAAACCAATTATCTCATTAATGCCAGTCATTCCTCATGTGGAGAAACGTGCTTTGTTTTGATGACGATGACATTTCCAATTAAGCCAATCTATTCCATTCCACCTGCAAAGACCAATTCAACCTGTTGAGTGTTCACCATATCGTTTGTTACTGTAGGAGACAGAAGGACGTAAACTCTATGGTAAAGTACATGTATGTGAGTTGCCTCCCTTCAGGCTCCAAGTAAGGCTCCAAGCAGACGATACATGTACAGTGTGTGTCAATTTGACTTGTGTCATGGTTCTTGATTTAGTCCTTGGCGGCTTTTAGAGTTACATAACGAGTCAAAGTGATGGATAAAAGTCTTTATTTTTATCCTTACAGGCATTCCAGCCATGGAAATTGTTAATTTACTATTTTAAGGCACATGTAATATTTTAATTTTTAATGAATTAAACAAGTGTAAAGGCTTGGGTAACTTGTAGGTCCCTATACTGGTTAGTAACTAGTAAGGGAACACTGTGGCCAAAGTGGTTCACTCACAAGTGTGTCAATGAAGAGATTGAAGGTTCAAAACCTTGTCTGGTTTTCTCCCTCTTTCCAGGGTAGTAATTGGATACTAGATAAGGTTTTTATCTGAAAATTATTTTTTTTGTTGATATTAATCGCCTGCTAGAAATGACGCCAGGGTGAAAATGTTCATGGCACTCTAAAAGCATATGAGATATTGATGCATATGTGATATGTGCACCATGTATGCAGAACAGACATTAATGTTATTCTTGAAGGTTGAGTACATAGTTAGCTTAAATAAAAGTAATGCATATGAAAATATTTGTATTTATTTTAAGTAAGAAGGAAGGACTTTAGAATGGAAGTTGTCAATGAATAACTGTGAATATCTTTATAACCAGATGGGAATATCCAAGAACAGAAACGATCTCATTTCGCAGATTTTACCCATCTGTAAAGTAATGATTTTCAATCTAATTTTGCATTTTTCTTTGTATGTTCCAATGTGTTTTAACCCTATAAGCCATAGACAAAAATACCACCTATGATGGCAACTGCTTGAGGATCAATAAGTTGATTTGAGGATATAATTCAATCTGATTAGGAATTTTTGCTGTTTTGTGTGTGTAAAAACAAGAATAGTCACAAAGATTTCAGTTTCTTGAAGTAAGAAGATAAACCACAGGTACAGTAGATCGTTTCTTAATCTAGTTTTTTTTGCAGGGTTTGTAAACTAGAGCAGATGAAACAGTTCATGATAAAATCTGCAGGTTGTAGGTTTTCTAAGAAAACGTAATGGGAACATTAGAAATTGACATACATTTACACATACATGTTTAATCTTGATGATCCAATCCAGTTTCAAAAGCGCCCCCAAAGAGATTAGTCACAGAGATACATGACATATCAGGTTTTAAAAGTGCCACCTAAAGATATGACACAGATGTACACATAGATCATATGAAAATCTAGTTTTCAAAATGCCCCTGAAGAACAGACAGATACATGTGTGCGCATGTAGTTCATAGTAAAAATCTAGCTTTCATATGTGCCCCCAAAGATAAGACACGGTGTGATATAACTGATAATCGTGACAGGTTTGAGATGCTGTCTCGTGATAAACTCCTATGGTGTAACTGGTTTTAAAGTATTTATAGTTTTCCTGCGTTTTCGCACTTATCGATAGATCAGGATGGAGTAAAGATAAACAACAGGAACCATGTGCAATAAGCATGATAGGAAAGGGCCAATCAGTGCATTTCACTATATCAAATTGGCAACTTTGCTGCCTGCAGATTCTTCTGCATCAAGTCTAGAATCCAATTTAATTGAGGATGTAATAGAAAACAGAATTCCAGACATTACACAAATAAGCAGGACAGGAATAGAATGCCCATTATTTCCACCTTGTAAGGCTTGTATAATTTTTTTTGTTTTCAACAGGAGATTTGTTTGAAGCTGTTTTTCACTCTCAAATATTTAAGCAAAATATCTCATAGCTAGTGAGAAAAATGATACATATGTAGTATAGAAAATGTTATGAATAGTTCTAGAGCAAGGTACCTGGGAAAACAACATTATTAGTCAAATGATGTTGAAAACTACGTCATTAGTCAAGTGATATTTTAAAACTAATATGGGTGTAATTACTGTAATCCTTCTCCAAGTCTGGGCTTTTTCAAGGGGTGAATATTTGTTATATTTGTTGCAGTTTTGGTGTTTTATGACTGTTACTTTAACCTTTGAAATTTAATAACTTTCCCTCTTAATTATCAACCTAAGGCAATTTCAATAGCCTTCAATGTCACCTATTGAAATGAGCGAAGATGACAATGACATATTACGTCATCTGAACATGATTTCTATGGGACATACAATAGGGTATTGAAATTGCCCTTGAGTTGATTTTTTGAAAATAATTGCGATCGTTTTAACTCTGCTTACCGGTAATGAAATCATCAGAAAATAAAATTATGATTTTTCTAAAAATTGCAAGAATTATATTCATGATGTTATTCTATTGTGTAGTGATTGCAGTCTTTCTACCCACAATGCATCATGACGTGTAACGACGGGCAGGAGATATTTTTTGTGCAATATGTCTGTGTGTTGAGGAAGACATTAAGAGCTACTTCCTTGACTAGCGCCGAGGTTTCATGTGATTTGATTTCAGCATTTGTACCAATTCTTAAGATTAAGGATATAATTTAATGATGTAATCATCGTATGAATCAAGTCGATTATGATTTGAGAACCGAGGGATTGATTTTTTTGTTGTTCTTGTTGGAAACGGAGGGGGTTTTGACAAGTCAGCAATGAAATTTGATTTTGAAACCTATATGAAATGTACATTGGTTCTTGGAAGTGTTATCCATTTTTTTTAACCCTCCATACCCTCACCAAAAGAATATTATGGTGATTGCTGTGGTGTTTTATGTGGGGTTTTTTTTCTTCAAAAGATGTCATTCAGTTTATTAGCAGTGTTATTGCTAAAGGATATCACACAAATTTAAACATTCATGTCTAAGTCAGAGGAGCCCCAGATGTAGATAATTTCTGCAAGAGCATACACCTGGGGAGTGTTTCACAAAGACTAAGATCGACTTTAAGTTGGACTTAACTATGGCAGGCCGTTCATGCCACTAGTTCCTCTAACCATTCCTGGCATTGGTTTCTCAAGGGACGTACAAATCGTGGTCACAAATCAACATAATTTACCTTTTTTGATAGTTCATTATTGAAGGAAAAAATATTTTCTAAAGATCATAATTGAGAGACCAATAGTGAGAGCTAACAGTGGCATGAACGGCCTGCCATAGGTAAGTCCAACTGTAGGTCGATCTTAGTCTTTGTGAAACATCCCCTTGGCTTGGAGGGGTAGGGTTTGGTACAATGTAGTTGTGGTGGCAGCAGAATAGCAAATAAATTAAACATGGTGTGGTTTCATGCTATTTTCATCCTTGAGATCAATCAAATTTCATTGTTAGGAGGGTGTTGCTTATTTTCATTATCTATGTATAGATACATAAGAGTTGAAACTATTTCGTTTATAATGCCCGGCCTTTAGCATGGTTATTGTTTATGTTTAGTAAGCACACTTATTGTGTCTTGGCATGAAGTACATGTATGCAAATTAGAGTCATGGTAACTATGTTTGTAATGAGTTCAATGTAATATACACACGTAGCCACAGAAATTGCACTGGGAAATAAACCGTCCAGTTGTTGTCTCTTTATGCAATCAATTTTAATGAATTATGTCATATTTCAATTTGAATTAGATCCCATTTTATGCAATGAATACACATGAATCGCAACATTTTAAAAATTGAAATTTCACAGTTTGACTGCACTGTTTAATAGTAACTCTTGCATTCTGATGTCATACTAGCTCCTTCCAAGGTTGAATCACTATTAGATTGATGACTGAATAGCGACGCGGCAATATTTCTTATAAATGCTTGTTTTGCCATGCATTTAAACATTGATTTTGTCTTCGTGTGAGTCATACTGTTTCATGTCATCTGAAGAATTATGAAGTCGTCATATACATCCCTGTTGATGGATAAAAAGGCGGCATTGTTCGTTATTGTAGTGATGTTTTGTGGCGTGGTTTTGGGAAGAAATAGTCATTGCTATTCTCCTCTTATACTCTCTGCATACCAAATATAGTCTTGATTTAGGAATGACGGATGTTTGTAAGAATCATTTGAAAACAATAAATCTATGCAAGGATGTGTAACAAAAGGGCTTGTCTATCTCTTATTTGTCTCACTCTCTTTCGACGGGATCAAGATTGTCAGAGCTTCGTCGAAACCATACGAGTGATGCCGATTTATTAAGACAAATGATGACATTTGTGAAGGTCCTTTAGAGTTCACTTTTAAGGTGAAGATATGAAGATATATAGAGGTGTTCTAGATGCAAGTGAAATCGTAGGAGTATGTAAACTTGATGTGAGTGAATTGGAGATCTACAAAACTTATCATTCAGCCGTTTGTGAGTCATTTTTGTATGCTATATAGCACTCGCATTCAATTTAACATTCTTTAATACCGTAACGGAACTATTTTTAATCTCTCCCTCCATCCTCGTAATTTCTTCCACTGTTGTATGGTATCCACAAAATCAATTTATTTATCTTGATATCGAGATCAAAATGCCAATCATAACCCTCTAATTTTTCTCCCCAACTCTTGCTTTTTTCAATTATTGTGACCATGCATAATCTATGTATTTGTAGATGTTTTCCTACAAAAAGTATTAAACTTGTTAAATTAAAGCGTTTTCCAGCATTGCTCTTCCAATACAGGATTTCAATATGTAAAACAGAATCCACAGGAAACTAAGGCTTCAACTTTTAGTGGTATTTTGAAAGGTTGATTTTGTTCTTTGTTCCTTTAAAAAAAAATTGTATTTTTTTTAAACCACAGACACATGGAATAGAAATTGGTTATTTTGATGTTACACTCAAAACATGTTTGCCTGTCACGCAGGCCTAAATTCAAGGCCTAAAATAATTGGGACAGAAAATTACCATCATGCGTATATAAGTCAAATACAATTACAAGGAGTAATTTCGCCTTATTATTAGAAAAAGGTGATATGCTGCATTAGAAGTGTAGCTATCTGATCCTAGAGATATTGATAATCAGGGCCCCGTCTTATAAGTTATAAAGACTTGCGATTGATCCGAACCAGTCGCAAGTTAGTCTCATATCTTTTATGTACATAGTTGCGATTAATATCAATCGCAAATAAGTTGCGGGACCCAGATTTTCATTCTTTTCTCATCTCGACCATAAATGAGATTGAATTATAAGTTTCCATCTTCCCTGAGTCATGTGAGATCTTGTAGCTTCATGTAAAATGAATGATTAATTTTTCTGGCGTCGAACGCAATAGGGTCGTGCAACTAAATAATATGGACACAGTGTGTGTATTTTTTTGAATTATTATTCATGCATTTGGTATATTTTTAGGTTTCTAATTCTAAAGTTATTGAGCCAAACCACAAAATCCGGAATGAGGTCCCGAAAGGGTTAAGAAATAGTAAAATCCCCCGCTTCCCATATGAACATGTACCAGAATTATATATCTGGTTTTCAAACATCCCTTGTTCCGATCGCTAATATTATGTATTACACAGTCACAGTCAACTTCAGTTTATCTTCTTTTGAGTAGGCCTATAATTTCATAGTTCAATCATACTTCTTGCGAGAAAAGGGGTAGACTTGAACAAATATGTTCTATCTGACAAGTATAATGAACGTACACTAATCAATCATTACCATGACAACTTAAATTCATGGCGTGCCACTGGAATAATTTTGATAAATCACTCTTTGTGATCATCAGTCGGTGGTTGAAGGATTTTCTGTCAAGCCGGTCTGTGAAGAAGTCAAAAGTTTGATGAACATAATAATATTTAGCAGAAATGTGTATTTTTTCTTTTTTGTTCGCTTACATTTATCATGCCCACAAAATGTATCACCGATTTTAATCATACGAGTAATAGTAATGATACTACTACTACTTCTAATAATAATAGTAACAACGATAATAATAATAATAATCATCATCATCATCATCATCGTTATCATAGTACTACTAATAAGAATAAGAAGAAGAAGAGGATTTGTGAAGCATCAACTTTATTTTATTGCGTATAGGAATCGCAGTTACGTAATAAAAATGCAAATCGTTTCTTCAATACCAAAAAGAGAGAAAGAGAAAGAGAGATGTGTGTGTTTAGATCACATGACTCCTCTGTGGTGACTATAGAATGACATGATGAGATCGAATATAATGCCATCTCCATCTGCATATAACGATGTATCATCTCCTTGGGTTAACCGATGACCTGATGTTTGACGTTATGATGACTCGAACATGTCGTTGACGAAGCGGTTCATGATATTATCATGGCCCGACTGGAGATGCCCGTGTCAGGATGAACCTGCTTGAGGACCTTGTAAATGTAGCTTCCATATCTCTCCTTCCTTTTCCTGTGCCTCTTCTTGCCACCGCTGGGCCGAGGGGCCTTGACTGCTTTCTTGGATCCTTTCTTAGCGACTTGACCTGGTGGAGTCATGATGAAATGAGGTTTTCTGGTCTGTAAAGATTGCGAAGAGAAGCGAATATTCTTTGGATGCTGTGATGATGACTGTGACGACTACGATGTTAATTGGACACAAACAAATATGACGTCTTCTAATGATAAGTCCGTTACCTCTTGTTATCAACGGTTGTTCGTGAGTCGGTCTCATGGTCGTTTCTCTCAGGTTAGTCTGCATACGTACACAACAAGTAGGAGTTATATCGTCAGTCGCGTCTCATGGGTAAATTAAGGTCGATCCCAACCATCATCAGTCTGATTGAATACACGGGGGAAGGAAAACTCAATAATAAAAAATCTGTGGTACAATATGTTTTTCAAACAAAATCTCTCAATGTTATTTTCATCACAGTTATGCCTGTTTTATATTAATATATAATTGAAGATGTACAAATAAATGAAACACGATCGCAAATACTTTCGAAAAATTAACATGAGCCAACTTAAATAGCATTTTGCGTCACCTATATTGAAATATGCGAACATGACAATGACGTATCAAGTAATCCGAACATGATTTCTATGGGACATAATTATAATGGCGTATTGAAATTGCCCTTGAGTTTATTTTTCGAAAATACATGTAGCTAGTTGCGATCGCGTTATGTTGGGGACGTCCATAAATGTATTCACCATCTAAGATAGTTATGTCTGCTTGGAGTCAGAACTCAGAAGAGAATACACTTCGTGAAAAATGTATAATGTTAACACCCTTCTGGCTCCTTACAGACAACAAATATGAACAAAATACACATCAGTTTCTGGTGTTATATTCAGAAGCATCCGCATGTCATAATAGGAACTTCTTAATGAGTGTGATCATGATTAAAGACAGTTGAGTGAATTAAAAGCAACCGTTTTTTCCCGTGCTCTCACAATCTTGTATTAACTAGAATCATTGAGAATCGTAGATAAGAAAGTTAATATATTCTCAATATATCCAATAATGAACTGATCAAAGTTACCTCTGGATACGCATTTACAGTTCGCCAGATTTCGCGTGCGAGATTAAATGCGCCCTTTCGTAAACAACCACTTCTATTCAAAATCACCATGGCAACAAATTGACCTGAGGTTCTGCTTTCGTCATCCTACTTCATTCGCAGTATTGTGTGCATTCTTTAGACATGGACGTGACCAAAATAGCCCTTCTGTATTTTTCCCGCTGGAGAATCCTTAATATAGTTGGAAGGCTACGTGAAGTGTTTACAATAAATCAGAAGCAGTTTTGAAGATGATGCAATTCTGTGTTTTCATGACCATGCAGTTCGTTGGCAATTGAATGTTATTACAATCCAAAACAAGTCGATATATTTTTACACTTTTAAAATGGAAAGATATCATGAATCGTGAAACAATGTCTCTAGTGAAATTTTGGACATCTTAGGGTTTCTTCTTTCTTTTTTCAACAATTTTTTTTTAATACATCTGTTTTATTTATTTTATTGTTTTAAATTAAAATTCGATGTTTACTTTTGGATCCCAATACATACACACATAAAAGAAAGAAAAGGCGCATATTGGGTTGCCTTTGACAATTCCAAGATTGCTGCCAAATATAGAGCTGATCATTGGGAAAGCGAGTGTGATTAAAATAAACCAGAGACTGAGTGAAGGTGAGGAAGATTGAGATGGGAAGGGGTATAGGAAAGAAAGAAAGAGAGAGTGTGAAACAGAGAAAGAGATGAAGGTGGGGAACTTTTTTTTCTCATTTTCTCTCCCCTTCTCTCTTTCTCTCTCTCTCTCTCTCTCTCTCTCTTAACTCCCTCACTTCCCCTCTCTCCCCTTTCTCTATCTCTCTCTCTCACTCTCTCATTTTTTTTCTCTCGCTCTCCCTCCATTCTCCCTCCCTCTCTCCCTCACCCTCTCTCCCCATCTCTTGCTAATTAATATTTTTCTCCATCACATATACACACACACACTCTCTTTCTCCTCTCTCTCTCTCTCTCTCTCTCTGTCTCTCTCTTGTCTCTCTCTGTCTGTCTGTCTGTCTGTCTCTCTCTCTCTCTCTCTCTCTATTAAAACGTGCCTGGATCTGTTACGATTAACTAGGAAACAAGAAGGAAACCCGGCCCATGAATTCGGGCTGTAATCGCCGCCTCACAGACATGAGATTTGCTTCAGAGATATACCCTCAAAATTAAGGAGAAATCTAAAACCACATTGGCAGTCACTCACTCACGCGCCTCGACCGTGGCGTTCCCCGACTCTCCAGAATTCTCCCGATACCATGGAAACCTCGGGAGGCTGGCTAGCATTGCTTTCAATCGAATATTACCTCGCCATCCTTCTTTCCTTTACTTTTTTCACTTTAAGAGTTTGAACTCGACTAGGTTATGAAGACTAACCCACGAGTACTCTAGGTCTTCCGTACGTGCATGAGAGAGAGAGAGAGAGAGAGAGAGCCAGAGTGGGGTTAGGATGATATCAGGTTTTAACCTAAATTACTCAACTGACAAAGAAAACTCACTATTGTCCTGATTTGATCAAAGTGCTCTGGGCTACCGGGCTATGATAGTCGAGTTACCTTTAGGAAAGAGATAATCAATGCGATTGGTTGAACAGTAATTAGTCATTTTTGCTGATTAGCAAAAAAATCAAGCAAACAAAAAAATTAACATAAACAGTTCAACATAACCTTTAATCAGAATAGGCATAATAACAATTATAGTATAGAAATTGTACTATTTATAACTGTTTATGAATAAAAACTCTTGCTACAGTTCTTATACTAACAAGACACTAACAAGAACTTCCTCACACACCGGAAATATAGAAGTAGGCTATGTGATCATAAATATACACGGTATATAATCGTATCTACATACTGTCTTGGGGGCAGTAAGAAAATACTAGTAGATAAATTCAGCAATATTATTCCGTTCTTTCAGGCAATAAACCTTCTCTCTCTCGATCACGATGTCACCCTTTAAAAAGCATGGATTTTGTTACTTGGATATTGTCCAGGTCCTGTGGATATAAGCTTCACGTCAAGGGACTGATACACGACGCCGATGGTTAACCCATGACACATGAATGTGGTTTTACGGAGGGATGGTGAGTGGGAGGGATCGAGAAAAAGACTGGGTTACACAGATAGGGTCTTTACTATCCTATGTTGAATAGGGAGTGGGATGGGGTTGGTTGTCAGACCAGTTACTGACAAAAATCCCAACATAGATTGCAAAAAGTTGTGCTTGTTGTAATTTCATAATATTACAGAATGAAAATTATAGACGTTGGTTTCAATACAAACAAAATAGACACTATAATTGCCTGGTTTGGATGACAAAAGTCTGTTTGAAAATTGATGTTTCCGACGGTGTTGAATGGAAAACAGAAGTCTACAATATAAAAGCTATTAAAATAATAATAATAATAATGATAACAAACGTTTTAAGGTATTGTGATATAACAGTTTATCGAAATTGTAAATATGTGGTTAGTCATCAAAATTCAATTCAAGCTCTAATTAAAAGTTCAATAAAATAATATATTTTGTTTTCACCGTAAGAAAATTGGTGCGACCATAGTCCAAAGTGAATTTTAAAAAATTGATTACATCATTCCAGTCATTTAGATCATTCTAATGTAATTAAATCATTATGATTCCTTCAAAGCATAGGCTACACTGGTGTTAAAAAAAAACAACAAAACAATCATACAAACAAAAAAACATGATAGTCCCGTAGCGTTCTAAATCATATCCAACAATAATCGCAAAGACGTCACTTCGATCAGTCTATACTATTACTAACACTAGCTCGCATGAGGGCGCTAAACGGATGAACGACACTCATCTATACGATTTGTTTTATTTCTGTAGCGATCAGTGACGAACAACCAATCTTGTCCAGTCTTTAGAGGGAGAATAAAGTACAACATCAAGCAATTGTCAGTGTCGGTGTCGGTAAGTACTTTGTGGTCAATATGTTATATTAAATATAGCAAAAAAGCAAAACAGGAAAATAAAATATCTGAAATATAAACTGTTCTCAACACAATCTTGAAAATATAGCAATAACATTTTGTCTGAAAGTGACCGTAAGAGGTATATAAAAATGATCACACAGGATATATAAAATGAATTCTAAGTATAAACATCCTTCCACAGAGTCTCGGGAATATCATTAACAAAATGACGTCAGGGAATTATTGAACACCGCGCAACATGAGTTTAATAGCACTGATATTCAAAATTTGCAGTTGATGGTCGGTTTAAAGGCGATAGCCCATGTGCCATCATTGTGTGCACCCTCTCCTCTCAATTTTGAGCATTCTTTGTGCACCATTCGCATACAGGGCTGTACAAATTGACAATCATTTCCGCTAAAAAATTGCTATTCTCTCTCATATAGGCAGGGGTGATAGGTTATGAGTTGCAATGTAAACTGTATAGTGTCTATACAACCTGAAATTTGAAAGTCGGTAATTCACGACACTGGACCATACAATACTGTTTCTCAAAGATAAGATCTTCTCAATTTTCTTTTTTCTATCACACTTATTTGGAAGTTCAACGTTCCTAGTATAATTATTAGCAACATTATATGATAATGTCAGAAGCCTATATAGTCTAGGTTTCCATCATTTATCATGCTTCCTGCATGGCTAACCTGTTTCTATTCGTCATGTTCTTCTCGTGCTTTCTGGTTAATCGTCATCAAGTGAATTATCTTTATGAATCAACAGAAACGCCAGTACGGTGCCGAGAGCGAATGTAGAAATAGTCATGTAGATCGAACCCCCGACCTGCTGCTGGGCGATGTACGCTCCAACCACGATGATCAAAAGATAGAACACTCCAACCCTCTGCCATGATGAGCGACCAAAAGCTAACATCGTTCCGCAGACGACTTCGATAAATCCAACCCCAGACATGTAGATATCGGGCGTCATCGTGACCGTAAACACACTTTTGATGGGTAGGACGACGAAGTAGGTGTTAAAGATGGCTCTGACGTCCTCGTGACTGAACCCGTAATCGAGCTCCACTGGGGCGACCTTGAGAAGACCGAGGAAGATGAAGAGAAGCCCAACCAGAAATGATGCAATTTGCCTGGTGATCGTCATTTTGAGGTTATACTCGATGATTATTTTGGTCAATCACTCATAATCACTGCTTTAGCAACTTGGCTGAGAATGGCAATGATTTAGCTTTTTACTGCTTTTCCTGCCCTATATTTTTCTCATGCTTCGTTACTATAATCGATGGTTAAATCGGACTTCTGGATCTTTGGTCGAGGCGATCATCACTAAACTTTATTTATGAAGACTAAATGCGAACATCCATTCCGTGGCATCAGCTCTAAATAACACTATTTTAATTACATCCTTACATGGATTGGACATGATTCTCCCATCCCTATTATAATTATGTCTGCATGTCGCGCTTCAATTTCAATGATTAATTCTTGCAGGTTTGTACAGAGCCGGCTCGTTAGATAACTCAATCAACACTAATTTATCTGATAAGTCCAGACTATATAAACTTATCACGTGACCAAGGTGATAAGCCTATTGTGATGACACCGATGCGATATACTTAATATATCTGATTCGGAATAAAGGTCGAATACGAATGAAGGGCGAAGGTCACAATGTACCAAGCAAGAAACGTTATTTACGAATATTTATGTTGGGTATAATAACAAAATATCACTGTACCGTCTGTACGGGCCTAAGTCGTGTAACTATCAGGTATTTTACTAACAATATGAGATTGGAAATCGTTAGACGATATTATTATTTTCGTCCAAACTCTTATGAAAAAGTTGCACGAACGACTTACGTCATTACATGTATATACTTGTCTTATTAAGTTCCAAGATTTTATGCTCCACCCGAGTCCCTATAGGGTTTCACCGGTCCAAAACATCCACAATAGGCCTAATGATGTTTCCCCAGGGAGCTGATACACTTTCGAAACAGAACTATATACTAATTTGTAGGTCGAATTTTGGCGGGAAATACATTTGACCAAACTCAAAATTTTATATCATTTTGCAATCTTGAAAGTACCCAGATAAATATGACGTTGGGCCGGCCAATTCCAACGTCGATCGTCCATGGTCGGCACGTACGTTGCATACTAAAACGTTGGGCCATTGTCGCCATTTTTTCACTGATAAACGGTGGTTATTGGTTGGCTATACGACGTTGGCTAAACGTCAATTTGTCGCTGTCGAGTCAACGTTGGCCCAACGCCGTATTGCTATCTGGGTAAGAAGTTTACTATTATTTTTAGTGAACGAAATGCTGTATAAACTAGTATAATGATGGCGAAAATCAGTGAACAGTGAAATGTGACGTTTTTTTAAATGATATTTTTATGACTATCAGTATTGTGTCATTAGTATTGTCATTTCATTTTGGATAGTCCTAATATCTGGATATTTCCCCTTTTTGCGGTATTTTCCCCACTGGGGGAAAAAAAAATCCTTACAACTAGATCATTGTTTTCCCCCGTTCAAGTTCTTTCTTCCTTGGCCTTTTTTGCTTTCACATTTCTCGAAGATACCATAACCTTTTTTGTTGCGTTCACGATTGGGGCCTTTCGGACGATCGACTAGCGACAGACGTGTTGCCATTCTCCGATTGGTCCGTTAAGGAAGTCCCTTTTACGTGTGGTGCGAGTAGTGCCGTATCAGATCGCACTAACCGAGGGAATTCAACTAAATAAATTCACTCTAATCAGTGGATATTTAGCAAGAGGCCCTTTAAGAATAAGTCTGAATGGTTCAAAACGAAATTGCAAACCCAAAATCAGGAAAATCAGGAAAGATCAGAAATAGAGACCGTGAATTTCATGAGACTTATATATTGTTCGAATCGAAGTACGAACGTGTAGAGGCTAGTGTATATAGGAATATGCAACTTAACTGTGTGTCCGTACGTATGCAGCTATAGACGCACCAGCCAGTCGTTTTTAGTAAATTAAGATTTACATAATTTTAAAGATACGATATACACAAGACAGCCAACATAGTGGGATATGTGGAAAACTTTTACTTCAATGCAACTAATATTGATAATGATTATCATTGGATAAACAGACCACATATGAAAATCAAACACCACATTGAAATCATTGATATATGTCTTAATTAAAGGTACTATGTCCCATTTGCAGGTCCAAAAAATAAAAAGGTTAAATTCCAACAGCATTTGAAAGACAATACTAATTTAGAACTTGCCTGAAAAAGGGGGCTTGAAAATGTCTTTAAGTGGGAAAATAACGACTATTAGTTGTCGAATCGACTTAGGAGCTATAGAGCAAGGAAGTAATAGTTTGATTTTTCAGACCATTGTACCGAATGGTCGTACGTTTTATGCTGCGCAAAGATTCAATCAGTGTAATTATGGCCATTACAAGAAGTGGGTTATTGATGTAGACAAATGCTCATGTTCCCTTTACAGCTCATTTTATGTATGTTATTACCAAAGATTTTTAAAAAGCCAGTCAGTCACTCAATAGTGTCTGACAGTGAAGTCTAGCAAGTAAACGGTTTCCTTGCATAATTTGAATATTAGGACACTGCTAATGTTTAAATTTCACAGATAGGACATACGTGACATATTAATAATTCCTGCAAAGTTCTACAGAATTTGATGTTGGCTGCAAAAGGGACATACCGGTAGTACATTAATTACTTTAATACACTGAAAATGGCAACGTGCCGGTTGATATGTCTTAATACATTGAAAATGGCAACATGCCGGTTAATATGTCTTAATACATTGAAAATGGCAACGTGCCGGTTGATATGTCTTAATACATTGAAAATGGCAACATGCCGGTTAATATGTCTTAATACATTGAAAATGGCAACGTGCGGTTAATATGTCTTTATACATTGAAAATGGGAACATGCCAGTTGATATACATTGAAAATGGCAACGTGCGGTTGATATGTCTTAATACATTGAAAATGGCAACGTGCCGGTTGATATACATTGAAAATGGCAACGTGCCGGTTGATATGTCTTAATACATTGAAAATGGCAACATGCCGGTTTATATGTCTTAATACATTGAAAATGGCAACATGCCGGTTAATATGTCTTAATACATTGAAAATGGCAACATGCCGGTTGATATACATTGAAAATGGGAACATGCCAGTTGATATACATTGAAAATGGCAACGTGCTGGTTGATATGTCTTAATACATTGAAAATGGGAACATGCCAGTTGATATACATTGAAAATGGCAACGTCGGTTGATATGTCTTAATACATTGAAAATGGCAACGTCGGTTGATATGTCTTTATACATTGAAAATGGGAACATGCCAGTTGATATACATTGAAAATGGCAACGTGCCGGTTGATAAGTCTTAATACATTGAAAATGGCAACGTGCCGGTTGATATGTCTTTATACATTGAAAATGGGAACATGCCAGTTGATATACATTGAAAATGGCAACATGCCGGTTGATATACATTGAAAATGGGAACATGCCAGTTGATATACATTGAAAATGGCAACGTGCCGGTTGATATGTCTTAATACATTGAAAATGGCAACGTGCCGGTTAATATGTCTTAATACATTGAAAATGGCAACATGCCGGTTAATATGTCTTTATACATTGAAAATGGCAACGTGCCGGTTAATATGTCTTTATACATTGAAAATGGGAACATGCCAGTTGATATACATTGAAAATGGCAACGTGCCAGTTGATATGTCTTAATACATTGAAAATGGCAACGTGCCGGTTAATATGTCTTTATACATTGAAAATGGCAACGTGCGGTTGATATGTCTTTATACATTGAAAATGGGAACATGCCAGTTGATATACATTGAAAATGGCAACGCGGTTGATATGTCTTAATACATTGAAAATGGCAACGTGCCGGTTGATATGTCTTTATACATTGAAAATGGCAACATGCCGGTTGATATACATTGAAAATGGCAACGTGCCGGTTGATATACATTGAAAATGGCAACGTGCGGTTGATATGTCTTAATACATTGAAAATGGCAACGTGCCGGTTGATATACATTGAAAATGGCGCGTCGGTTGATATGTCTTAATACATTGAAAATGGCAACGTGCCGGTTAATATGTCTTAATACATTGAAAATGGCAACATGCCAGTTGATATACATTGAAAATGGCAACGTGCTGGTTAATATGTCTTAATACATTGAAAATGGCAACATGCCGGTTAATATGTCTTTATACATTGAAAATGGCAACGTGCCGGTTAATATGTCTTTATACATTGAAAATGGGAACATGCCAGTTGATATACATTGAAAATGGCAACGCCGGTTGATATGTCTTAATACATTGAAAATGGCAACGTGCGGTTAATATGTCTTTATACATTGAAAATGGCAACGTGCGGTTGATATGTCTTTATACATTGAAAATGGGAACATGCCAGTTGATATACATTGAAAATGGCAACGTGCCGGTTGATATGTCTTAATACATTGAAAATGGCAACATGCCGGTTAATATGTCTTTATATACATTGAAAATGGCAACGTGCAGGTTAATATGTCTTTATACATTGAAAATGGCAACGTGCCAGTTGATAAGTCTTAATACATTGAAAATGGCAACGTGCCGGTTGATATGTCTTAATACATTGAAAATGGCAACGTGCCGGTTGATATGTCTTAATACATTGAAAATGGGAACATGCCAGTTGATATGTCTTAATACATTGAAAATGGCAACATGCCGGTTAATATGTCTTTATACATTGAAAATGGGAACATGCCAGTTGATATACATTGAAAATGGCAACGTGCCGGTTAATATGTCTTTATACATTGAAAATGGCAACGTACCGGTTGATAGGTCTTATTACATCGAAACCATATACTGATATAGACTAAATCTAGATATAGCCTACATTCAACATAGACTGTTATAATTAACTAAAATAACATGCAAAAATGTAGATCTATGTATGACTTTAGATTATTCTTAAATGTTTCTTGGGATTCTGCTGATCGGATCCTCAGTGTAACTGGAAGAGCGTTCCAAAAAGAGATGAATTAGACTAGTAATTAGTAACTTGTTACTAGTCTAGATCTTAGTCTAACTGTTACTTTAGACTTAGACTAGAGTAGAGACGAGAGTCTATACAAGTATAATAACGACAACTTGATCAGTCAGTCACTATACTCACTGTCACAATAATTTAGTGATCTAACCCAGTAACTGTTAATAATAATTATTAGATATTTACCCGAATATAGCTGCAAAGATAAGCTGAATGCACCTTCTAATGCTCCAACCTACTCCTAGACAAATCTAGACGTCTTAAGTTAATTAAGTTACTTATGGCCTAGCTATATGAGTATATAGTCTTACAGTTAGGCCTAAAATTCTAGGTCTTTTTGCAATAGCAAGCCAATAGCATAGTCGTATATATTTTATTTCTAGGCCTTGCCTTGCCCCTTAATTAAGTACTGTACTCTGCAGACCCTACTCTGTCTCTGGTAATTCCTCTTGACTAAAAAGAAAACTTATAACAACAACATTCATCATACTTCAATACTTCATATCATAATTATTCTGGCGTTTATACATCATATGGATGCATATAGTCTCTGCTTACACTTAGGCCGTATAGAGTCTACAGCGTATACATAGTAACGTAGGCTCTACTCGATCGTACTCAGTTAGCTATCGGAGTCTAGCTGATCTTGTTGTTGTTGTTATTTTAGATTTATTTGCCTGTATTATTCTATAATGAATAGGTGTTGTTGTTGTTTTAGAATATTTACGCCGCTTTGGTCTCCATTCAAGTCGCCCGATTTCAATGAGATGTAACGCAATCATATATAGAGCTATACAATAACACTGAATATAATAACACTGTAATCTGTATAGGCCTACCGGTATAATAACACTGAACGCGATTTAGTGGTACGGAAAATCAATAGCGTCGCGTCGGATCCGGGTCCGGGAGTAATCTGGGGCCGTTGCCATTTTCAATGTATTAAGACATATCAACCGGCACGTTGCCATTTTCAATGTATATCAACCGGCACGTTGCCATTTTCAATGTATTAAGACATATCAACCGCACGTTGCCATTTTCAATGTATAAAGACATATCAACCGGCACGTTGCCATTTTCAATGTATTAAGACATATTAACCGGCATGTTGCCATTTTCAATGTATAAAGACATATCAACTGGCACGTTGCCATTTTCAATGTATTAAGACATATTAACCGCACGTTGCCATTTTCAATGTATTAAGACATATCAACCGCACGTTGCCATTTTCAATGTATATCAACCGCACGTTGCCATTTTCAATGTATATCAACTGGCATGTTGCCATTTTCAATGTATAAAGACATATCAACCGCACGTTGCCATTTTCAATGTATTAAGACATATCAACCGCGCGTTGCCATTTTCAATGTATATCAACCGACGCGTTGCCATTTTCAATGTATATCAACTGGCATGTTGCCATTTTCAATGTATAAAGACATATCAACCGGCACGTTGCCATTTTCAATGTATATCAACTGGCATGTTCCCATTTTCAATGTATATCAACCGCATGTTGCCATTTTCAATGTATAAAGACATATCAACCGCGCGTTGCCATTTTCAATGTATATCAACCGCACGTTGCCATTTTCAATGTATATCAATTGGCACGTTGCCATTTTCAATGTATATCAACTGGCATGTTGCCATTTTCAATGTATAAAGACATATCAACCGCACGTTGCCATTTTCAATGTATTAAGACATATCAACCGCACGTTGCCATTTTCAATGTATATCAACCGCACGTTGCCATTTTCAATGTATATCAATTGGCACGTTGCCATTTTCAATGTATATCAACTGGCATGTTGCCATTTTCAATGTATAAAGACATATCAACCGCACGTTGCCATTTTCAATGTATTAAGACATATCAACCGCACGTTGCCATTTTCAATGTATATCAACCGCACGTTGCCATTTTCAATGTATTAAGACATATTCAGCATGTTGCCATTTTCAATGTATAAAGACATATCAACGACACGTTGCCATTTTCAATGTATGAAGACATATTAACCGGCATGTTGCCATTTTCAATGTATTAAGACATATCAACCGACGCGTTGCCATTTTCAATGTATTAAGACATATCAACCACGCGTTGCCATTTTCAATGTATTAAGACATATTCAGCATGTTGCCATTTTCAATGTATAAAGACATATCAACCGACGCGTTGCCATTTTCAATGTATTAAGACATATTAACCGGCATGTTGCCATTTTCAATGTATAAAGACATATCAACCGGCACGTTGCCATTTTCAATGTATATCAACCGGCATGTTGCCATTTTCAATGTATTAAGACATATCAACTGGCATGTTGCCATTTTCAATGTATTAAGACATATCAACCGGCACGTTGCCATTTTCAATGTATTAAGACATATCAACCGGCACGTTGCCATTTTCAATGTATAAAGACATATCAACTGGCACGTTGCCATTTTCAATGTATTAAGACATATCAACCGGCACGTTGCCATTTTCAATGTATATCAACCGGCACGTTGCCATTTTCAATGTATTAAGACATATCAACCGCACGTTGCCATTTTCAATGTATAAAGACATATCAACCGCACGTTGCCATTTTCAATGTATTAAGACATATTAACGGCATGTTGCCATTTTCAATGTATAAAGACATATCAACTGGCACGTTGCCATTTTCAATGTATTAAGACATATCAACCGACGCGTTGCCATTTTCAATGTATTAAGACATATCAACCGCACGTTGCCATTTTCAATGTATATCAACCGCACGTTGCCATTTTCAATGTATATCAACTGGCATGTTGCCATTTTCAATGTATAAAGACATATCAACGACACGTTGCCATTTTCAATGTATTAAGACATATCAACCGCACGTTGCCATTTTCAATGTATATCAACCGCACGTTGCCATTTTCAATGTATATCAACTGGCATGTTGCCATTTTCAATGTATAAAGACATATCAACCGCACGTTGCCATTTTCAATGTATATCAACTGGCATGTTGCCATTTTCAATGTATATCAACGGCATGTTGCCATTTTCAATGTATAAAGACATATCAACCGCACGTTGCCATTTTCAATGTATATCAACCGGCACGTTGCCATTTTCAATGTATATCAATTGGCACGTTGCCATTTTCAATGTATATCAACTGGCATGTTGCCATTTTCAATGTATAAAGACATATCAACCGACGCGTTGCCATTTTCAATGTATTAAGACATATCAACGGCACGTTGCCATTTTCAATGTATATCAACCGCACGTTGCCATTTTCAATGTATATCAATTGGCACGTTGCCATTTTCAATGTATATCAACTGGCATGTTGCCATTTTCAATGTATAAAGACATATCAACGGCACGTTGCCATTTTCAATGTATTAAGACATATCAACCGCACGTTGCCATTTTCAATGTATATCAACCGCACGTTGCCATTTTCAATGTATTAAGACATATTCAGCATGTTGCCATTTTCAATGTATAAAGACATATCAACCGGCACGTTGCCATTTTCAATGTATGAAGACATATTAACCGGCATGTTGCCATTTTCAATGTATTAAGACATATCAACCGGCACGTTGCCATTTTCAATGTATATCAACCGCACGTTGCCATTTTCAATGTATATCAACTGGCATGTTGCCATTTTCAATGTATAAAGACATATCAACCGGCACGTTGCCATTTTCAATGTATATCAACTGGCATGTTGCCATTTTCAATGTATATCAACCGGCATGTTGCCATTTTCAATGTATAAAGACATATCAACCGGCACGTTGCCATTTTCAATGTATATCAACCGGCGTTGCCATTTTCAATGTATATCAATTGGCACGTTGCCATTTTCAATGTATATCAACTGGCATGTTGCCATTTTCAATGTATAAAGACATATCAACCGCACGTTGCCATTTTCAATGTATTAAGACATATCAACCGCACGTTGCCATTTTCAATGTATATCAACCGCACGTTGCCATTTTCAATGTATATCAATTGGCACGTTGCCATTTTCAATGTATATCAACTGGCATGTTGCCATTTTCAATGTATAAAGACATATCAACCGCACGTTGCCATTTTCAATGTATTAAGACATATCAACCGCACGTTGCCATTTTCAATGTATATCAACCGCACGTTGCCATTTTCAATGTATTAAGACATATTCAGCATGTTGCCATTTTCAATGTATAAAGACATATCAACCGGCACGTTGCCATTTTCAATGTATAAAGACATATTAACCGGCATGTTGCCATTTTCAATGTATTAAGACATATCAACCGCACGTTGCCATTTTCAATGTATTAAGACATATCAACTGGCACGTTGCCATTTTCAATGTATTAAGACATATTCAGCATGTTGCCATTTTCAATGTATAAAGACATATCAACCGGCACGTTGCCATTTTCAATGTATTAAGACATATTAACCGGCATGTTGCCATTTTCAATGTATAAAGACATATCAACTGGCACGTTGCCATTTTCAATGTATATCAACCGGCATGTTGCCATTTTCAATGTATTAAGACATATCAACTGGCATGTTCCCATTTTCAATGTATTAAGACATATCAACCGCACGTTGCCATTTTCAATGTATTAAGACATATCAACCGCGCGTTGCCATTTTCAATGTATAAAGACATATCAACTGGCACGTTGCCATTTTCAATGTATTAAGACATATCAACCGCACGTTGCCATTTTCAATGTATATCAACCGCACGTTGCCATTTTCAATGTATTAAGACATATCAACCGCACGTTGCCATTTTCAATGTATAAAGACATATCAACCGCACGTTGCCATTTTCAATGTATTAAGACATATTAACGGCATGTTGCCATTTTCAATGTATAAAGACATATCAACTGGCACGTTGCCATTTTCAATGTATTAAGACATATCAACCGCACGTTGCCATTTTCAATGTATTAAGACATATCAACCGCACGTTGCCATTTTCAATGTATATCAACCGCACGTTGCCATTTTCAATGTATATCAACTGGCATGTTCCCATTTTCAATGTATAAAGACATATCAACCGCACGTTGCCATTTTCAATGTATTAAGACATATCAACCGCACGTTGCCATTTTCAATGTATATCAACCGGCACGTTGCCATTTTCAATGTATATCAACTGGCATGTTCCCATTTTCAATGTATAAAGACATATCAACCGGCACGTTGCCATTTTCAATGTATATCAACTGGCATGTTGCCATTTTCAATGTATATCAACCGGCATGTTGCCATTTTCAATGTATAAAGACATATCAACCGCACGTTGCCATTTTCAATGTATATCAACCGGCACGTTGCCATTTTCAATGTATATCAATTGGCACGTTGCCATTTTCAATGTATATCAACTGGCATGTTCCCATTTTCAATGTATAAAGACATATCAACCGGCACGTTGCCATTTTCAATGTATTAAGACATATCAACCGCACGTTGCCATTTTCAATGTATATCAACCGCACGTTGCCATTTTCAATGTATATCAATTGGCACGTTGCCATTTTCAATGTATATCAACTGGCATGTTGCCATTTTCAATGTATAAAGACATATCAACCGCACGTTGCCATTTTCAATGTATTAAGACATATCAACCGCACGTTGCCATTTTCAATGTATATCAACCGCACGTTGCCATTTTCAATGTATTAAGACATATTCAGCATGTTGCCATTTTCAATGTATAAAGACATATCAACCGGCACGTTGCCATTTTCAATGTATGAAGACATATTAACCGGCATGTTGCCATTTTCAATGTATTAAGACATATCAACCGGCACGTTGCCATTTTCAATGTATTAAGACATATCAACTGGCACGTTGCCATTTTCAATGTATTAAGACATATTCAGCATGTTGCCATTTTCAATGTATAAAGACATATCAACCAGCATATTGTATTCAATAAAGTTATACTAGATGTATATTTGGTAGCTGAATCAATGATTTCAATGTGGTATTAGTTTTTCATCTGGTAGCTGAATTAATGATTTCAATGTGGTATTAGATTTTCATCTGTGGTCTAGCTGTTTATTCAATGATGATCATTATGAATATTAGTTGCATTGAACTTTGAAGTAGAAAGTTTTCATTGAAAGATGGAGGTTTAAGCTGAATATATATACACCCCAAATCCCACTATGTTGGCTATCTTGTGTATATCGTATCTTTAAAATTATGTAAATCTTAATTTACTCAAAACGACTGGCTGGTGCGTCTATAGCTGCATATTATACACACACAGTATATTGCACGCACACGTACGTACGTACCTACGTACATAGATCTACTTCGATTCGGACAATATTTAAGTCTCATCAAATTCACTAATTTTGGGTTGGCAATTTCGCCTTGAACCATTCAGACCGTGTAATCTTACTTTGAAAGTAAGATCAAATCTGAAAATCTGAAAGTGCTTGTTCATTCGTGCTAAACATCCACTGATTAGAGTGAATTTATTTAGTTGAATTCCCTCGGTTAGTGCGATCTGATACGGCACTACTCGCACCACGCGTAGAAGGGCCTTCCTTAACGGACCAATCAGAGAATGGCAACACGTCTGTCGCTAGTCGATAGTCCTTTCGGAGTTAATTTCAAAATGGGTAGATCTAAAAGTGACAAGAAAACGCGACGAAGTAGATCAAGGTCAAGAGAAAGACAACGAGACCATTCACGGCATAGAAAAAGGTATGTAACTAGTTATATTAACTTTAACTTTTTCTTTTTCAGTCGTAGTTACAACGTCGGTGGTGTTACTGTGTGCCCGTGTGCTTCAAATGATGTGCTGTTAAATGTGGATTGTATGGACATGTGTATCTACGTACATAGCACGTAGAACTTTTACCATTCCGCGATGTACAATGATTTTACGCGCTCTGATTGGCCGATACGCTAAGTGGCTTCGAATTTAAGTGAGAGAGGGCCTACTTAACTTAAGCGTGACTTAAGTTCAATGGCAATGTCAATACAAAATATTACGTCACACCACGGAGATTTTGACATGACGTGCTTTAAACAGGTGAGTGAGGTGACGCACTTCACACATAGGTGACGCACACACGAAATTGCACACACATAAAATAGAAAAACCAAAGAACATTTCAGAATAAATTTCCAGTTTGTACCTTAAATATGACGAAAATGAGAATTTTTCAAACTTAAGACTTAGTTAAGTAAGACTTAAAGTTAAGTGAAATACTTAACTTTTCAGGGACGCTGATAAAATTGTAACAAATAGAGGGTTTGACTGAAATATCATAATTTTGGTATTGGTAAAAACGGAAAATTGCAAGCTATCTCCTCGCACTAATATCTTATAACATAGAGCCTATGGGAGCCAGCGATAGCCAATCTAAAGGGCCCATGTCGGCTAGGCTCGGCGCCAAATTACGAAAATGAGACCGAGATCGGATGAACATTCTGCGCATGCGCTGACTGTAAGCCGATGTAAGCTATTGTTCTACGTGCATAGCTAGCATAGTACTAGACCGAAAATTTCTGTCTCTTTCGTTCGTTAGCCTCTGATTTGGGTAGGGTCGGCTCCTCTCTTTAGAGACAGAAGCCGACCATAGGCGCTCCTGTTCAAACATTTTGGCCATTTATGGCCAAAACTCTTTGCCCAAAATACTACATTTTACCCGATGCATATCCGATGCATTTATTATTGTAAATTAGGCCTAGGCTGAATTACATCGGTTCCACTTACCAGATTGACTGTATGATGCGTTTAAGGGTCTTTTTTCCGAATTTTCATCGCCGAAATTGAGCTCCGTGTTGAAATTCTTGCAGCCGTATTTTAAACTGTTACTACGCATGAAGGAAGATGACATCTTCCATTGACAGTAACAGTTTAATTGATTAATTGATTCTCAACATTTTAAACACCACTGTACAAAACTCAACAGAGTTCACTCCAAATCAATTGATGACACCTAAATAGCAGTAAAATACAATCTTTTTAACTTACCGATGTTACTTGTTAGAAAGAATATTTTGAAAATTCAAATCGTGAGTCTAGTGTCAAACTTGCCGATCAGCCACATCGTATTCATTGTGTGCATTAGTGTGCAATTGTGTGTATTGTGTGTAATTGCTGCCTCTCAGCACGTACAACATTAGAGGTCAATACGCATTAGCATTGACTCTCTATGTTTTGCTGGAGTGGCAATTCATGGTTGTCTTTGTTGTGTATTAACAATCATTGCACTCATAGGAAATGTGTCTGGGCTTTGAAGAATAAAAAAAGAATGCTAGAAGTACCAAGTCTATGAAAGACAGATAAATCTTTCTTGATGGAGGATTTTTTAAAACATTATTTTTTATTTTTTTTAATGCTCACTTCCAAACAAAGACAGACAGAAGTTCACAGAACTAGCCTTAATTTTAAAGGTAGGCAAATTCACTCCAGCAATTTAACCCGGACTCGAAAGGTTCGCAGTGGGAAGGTATAAACAGGCTAGCTTTTTGCCAAAATAATGCTAGATCGGCTGCTGGCAAAATGAAAGTAACTGGGACCGAGAACATCGTAGGTGTTCTTAACTTTTCAGTGAGAGAATTTTAAATTATATTTGAGATTATATAATAAATTAGACCAACAAATGAACCTCGGTAGATCTCTAATGACTATACAAATGCTTGTTTATTTCTCCATTTGACATTTTGTTTTCTCGATCCTTCGAGCCATTTGTTCATGCGCGAGTCAATGCAATCTATGTATGACCTAACTTTCAACATGCAAGAAACGGGGAGCACTCGTGGACCTCCTTTCAAATTTGCTGCAAACAAATATTTCAAGTGTGATTTTGAAGCAGTGATGAAAATTGGCGCTGAGATACGCAGCTAAACACCCGAAGAAACTTAGAAAATTACACCTGAATTTTCAGAAAATCATATTTTTATTACCGGTAGTAGTCGGACGAATTTTATACTCCAGAAACTTGGTAGATTTGATGGAAAAAATCCGATGTTTCTTTCCTTACACTTGCATGTTATTTTTACTTACATTAAACATACCTATAGGATGGTTAGGGGTAAGACCGGATAACAGTATAAAAAAGATATATTCTTCCACCTTGCCATATCCAAGCTGTGGGCTGTTTAGTGCCGACTCAACGCAAGAAGGCCATTCAGATTTTAGTACGCGCGCGCCATCTAGTGCCCCATGAACGTGCCTATTAAAGGCTTGGTGAGATTATGAAATATGAATGATATGATATTGATATCCCCAACCCTTAATTTGCATCCATTTACCTGTGCAAAGAGTGATGTAAACAAAAACCTAAAATGCGTTCATAATCACCCCTTCCCGCACTGGCTTCGGAGTCCGCTAGTGGACTCTTTCTTTCTTCTCATAGTCAAAGCATGTTGAAATTGGTCAAGAATTTAACCAAAACTGTCAAAATTTGATACTGGAGTGATTGAGCACACCTTCCACAAAGTTCCACCTGTTCATGATGGTAAATTGGTAATGAGTTACTATTTGATTTACATTACAAAAACACTGACTTCAAATGAGAGTTCACTATGTTGGTTTTATCGGAAACGCATATATATACATGCGGTGTACGCAAAAATGGATTATTTCGCATTACCAACTTGATACTTATTTTACAACAAAAGCGATTAGTGTAAAATGGCACGGTTTATTAATTTGTATTAGCGGAACATATCCCCAAACGAAATAGACTGATATTTTGTTCTACAATCCATGTACATGTAGACCTATATTGTAGACTCTGAAAATGACTTTGGCAATCATCAATGGTTGTATTTGTTTCTCTGTCTTATAGCACTGTGCTGAATGACTTAAAAATACATGTGCACGTGTGTCTGAAAAACATGCACATAGTATGCAGCCTTAGAGCTTTAGGAGCTTATGCACACTGCTGCAATGAAATACAGGCTTGTGTTGTTCTTTGTACAATGTACAAAATAATAAAACTCCTTGCTGAGATGTACCTGTTATTGGCTTTAATTTTCTCTTTATAGAAGTATCACGCCAGAGAGCAGTGGCAGCCAGGCACAGAGACGACGACACAAGCAGAAGAAGCACAGGTCCAGGTCTAGGTCCAGATCCGAGTCTAGGTCTAGAAGCAAGTCAAAATATGAAGACAGAGATCGTCATCAAAGCCATAAGCACAAAAAGAGAAGATCCCGCAGTCGGACAAGATCTCGTTCTCCCATACGACAACCTGATGTCAGACCAAATACTGCTGTCGATGAAAAGTAACTATTTCTTCTGGATTTTTTTAAAACTGTATCTTTAATTGCTTAGGTACAGTTGTAGGTTATCTGAGCGTATCTAGAGTGTTGATCAAGGTCTGGGATTTGGTAAAATAGTGTGTTCATCTAGACAGGTTAAAACCACATTACTTTGAAAGTATTTTACTTTACATTAATTTGAAATTGAGTATGTGTTGTTCCAATTGCTGTGTGCTGTGATAGATTTAAAAAACTATGATTCATCTAGGTGCTTTAATTTTGAATAATAATAATTATATTTGCTTATATAGCGCCTAACACTTACTTTAGCAGAAGTCTCTAAGCGCTCTACAATAATGCAGCATAATTACCCTGGCTTTAGCAGTGCAGCTGTCACGCGCTCTGCGTTTCAAGGAATAAATTCCTACCAGGTCCCCATTTACTTCACCTGGGTGGAGTGTGGCAAATGTAGATCAATGTCTTGCCAAAGGACATTAGTGCCGCGGCGAGACTCGAACCGCGGACCTTGTGATTGACAGTCCAGCGACGTATCCACTCAACCACGACACCTCATGAATACACCATTCCTTTTGCAATCTTCTGTTGGTAAGCTTGTTTGTTTCCTAGCCATGACACAAGATATTTATCATGAAACTTGTAACAAAAAACACTTAGCAAGTGATTGTTAAAAAATAAACTAGAGCTGAAAGATTTGAGAAATAGAAGATTTAGGTGGCATGTACCCTTTTGAACTGCCACTTCATTTCCATACAACTTTTGGAGGTATACCTGTATACCACAAATGTATATCGTATAGACAGGATGAAGTACAGTCAAACCTGTCTTAGCAGCTACCAATCTATAAAGGCCACCTGTCTATAGTGGTCACTTATATTGTCTCCTGCTGGGGAGAAACATGTGTATTCGGATTTGTCTAGAAAGCCCGCCTGTCTATAGTGGCCATTTTTCGTGTTTCCCTAGTCTAGGGTGGCCTGTATAGCAGCTTTGACTGTATCTGTTAGAAAAACGAAATAGCATGTAACAAATACTTGATTTTATTATTCTTATCAGGAAGAAGAAGTCAATGATAAAAGCAACCGAGACGATGGAGGAGAAGAGAGTGAGGAGGATGAACAAGAAACAGGTCAAAGATCGGAAGAGAAAGGAGCAGATGGGATGGGATGAAGAAATGATGGTAAGATTGATAAGAAAAGTGAAGAGCAGGCTCTCATGAGACTATAGTGGACTACATACAAAGATCACTCTATGAAAACAATTTACCGATTCCTTTATTACTTGATTCATTGAGAAACACTCTACATCATCATCATTTAGCATCTATTTTTCCCACACTGTGGGGTTGGACGTTTCCTTTCCTTTATGGCCTTTCTCCGAACCTTCCAGTCTTCAGCATCGACATGGATGAGGCCAGATGCTGTCATGTCTTCTCTCTTGTGCAAATGAAACCAAAGATATAGTCTATAAAAATTGATGGTATTTTATAGAAGTAGTTGGCTGAGCAGCTTTCATTGTATATTTTTAGGAAATTGCTTTTTAACGCCGTGTATAATCCTTTATGTCAATCAAGCAGTTATTGTGTGTGTTTGGTGGACACAGTTTAAACTTGGAACTTGATGATAATTGTGAAGCTGAAATGGAAGCAGGTCAGAAAGGAACTTAATAATCACAATAGGCTACATGTTCTTCTTTCTTTTTATACAAATATCTGACCTACTATATTTTTTATTTTAAGTTACCTGCATTTTAAAGTTGAATGCAGTAGCTGAGATAAATTTCCAAGGTCAAAATTATGTAGGAAGCTTCCCCACTGTGAACGATGTGTCATGATATATATATGCCACATATTGAATTAAATAGTATGATTATTGTTGACAGGGCTATACCAATGAAGACAATCCATTTGGAGATCCTAATCTACTGGATACATTTGTGTGGGTCAAGGTAAGTTTAGAACTTAGCTATCAATACTTGTTAGTTAATCAGTTATACTGTAACACTGATGAATTACATTTATCAGTGAGACAAGATTAAAGGCATCGTTTAACAATGTTAAATCTGAGATGCATGACCTTACGTGTTATCAGTGTCTGTGATATGGTGTAATATTGAAGCCCTAAAAAAAATTGCGCTTCAAAATTATCAAGAAGTGCCTCAAAAAAGTAAAACTCTTTGAGTGACCGGTTTTACCATACTCATGTTTCCCCAATAGACTGTAGTGTTATAAAAACCATTAGGAAAATGCATAATTTGATATTGATTTCCAATCATAAACATCTTGATAATCAGACAGGCGATCGGCTTGTAAAAGTCATGGGGTTCCTGACTTACCTAAAGGTTTATAATTATGATTGCAGCATGAGATAAATCCAGGATTTTGTTTCATAAATCATAATCTGAGACAAAGTTACCCAATCCCTTTAATGAGAAGTGAATCAGATTGGTCTAACATCGCTAATCCTTTGGATGACTGGTTCACATTTTGTTACTGCAGAGCAATAAATAATGTAATATTAGTACATGTAGTAGCAGTTAAAGTGTAAACTGATTTTCCCCATCTCTTGGGTAAAAAATATTACATTTACATGCATGTTACAGATAAATTTATCAATATTTGCTTAGCTACTAATTTGAGACAATTTTCAAGACAAAGTAAACTAGTTGAAAGTGTTGCAATATTGAGGATATATAGTATGAAGCCATCATCTTTGTAAGTATTACATTTCCTGAACTTTTCATTTTTTGTTTTGATTTTAAATTAATTTTCAGGTGATATTAATTCAAAATTTAGAAAGCAGAATAGGTAATATGTAACAAATTAGTGACAAGCTAATTTCACCACTGGAACTGCTTTTGCACGCACAAGAAACCATTTATTCAATGGTACATGATTTTATCAACTAAATTAACATGATTAACCTGACATGCTTGGGGCTTTTAAAGAGAAATACATGAATTTTGTTATCAATGGATACCATGTATGAGTGTATTTTGTAAGATGTGCAACTTCTTTTTTCTTATCTTTGTAGAAAAATGAGAAACTTGGCATCGCGGATGTTGAACCTGACCAGATGAAGAAGATTGTGAAAAAGAAGCAGATTGAGAGCAGGGTGAGATATTTGAAGCACTCTTTAATTAATTGTGTTAAAGGGAGCATCACACCAGGTTCTACAACACATGCCCTCACAACGTTTTGCTCCACAGTAAATTTCCTACATTAACCTAGACCAAACACAGTACCTAAAGCTAACCTAACCCGAAACCTAGCTTAAAAATACAATGGAAACCCTAACCTATCTTTACTTTTTATATCTTTGGAGAAGTATTGAGAAAAGTTTGAGTGGCATAGTGGTTCAAAGTTCAAACTCTAAATAGATAATCGGTTCATATCACAGGCTGTCCCTTAGTAGAAAATTAATTTCATCTGTAGTTCAGGTGTAAGTAATTATTACCTTGTAATATAGACTTTCTCAAACCTTTGGAGTAGTAGTAGTAGTAGTTAGTAGTTAGTAGTAGTAGTAGTAGGTGGTAGTAGGTAGTAGGTAGTAGGTGGTAGTAGGTGGTAGTAGGTGGTGGTAGGTGGTGGTAGGTGGTGGTGGTGGTGGTGGTGGTGGTGGTGGTGGTGGTAGTGGTAGTAGTAGTAGTAGTAGTAGTAGTAGTAGTAGTAGTAGTAGTAGTTAGTAGTTAGTAGTAGTAGTAGTAGGTGGTAGTAGGTAGTAGGTGGTAGGTGGTAGTAGGTGGTAGTAGGTGGTGGTAGGTGGTGGTAGGTGGTGGTGGTGGTGGTGGTGGTGGTGGTGGTGGTGGTGGTGGTGGTGGTAGTGGTAGTAGTAGTAGTGTAGTGGTGGTAGTGGTAGTGGTGGTGGTGGTGGTGGTGGTGGTAGTGGTGGTGGTATTGGTGGTGGTGGTGGTGGTGGTGGTGGTGGTGGTGGTGGTGGTGGTGGTGGTGGTGGTGGTGGTGGTGGTGGTGGTGGTGGTGGTGGTGGTGGTGGTGGTGGTGGTGGTGGTGGTGGTGGTGGTGGTGGTGGTAGTGGTGGTGGTGGTGGTGGTGGTGGTGGTGGTGGTGGTAGTGGTGGTGGTGGTGGTGGTGGTGGTGGTGGTGGTGGTGGTGGTGGTAGTGGTGGTGGTGGTGGTGGTGGTGGTGGTGGTGGTGGTGGTGGTAGTGGTAGTAGTGGTGGTGGTAGTGGTAGTGGTAGTGGTGGTAGTGGTAGTAGTAGTAGTAGTAGTAGTAGTAGTAGTAGTAGTAGTAGTAGTTTAGCACAGGGGTAATCTGCCACAAGGTCCATGGAGTAATGTTCGCGATCGTTGATAAGGAATTTTAAAACAAGAATCCAACAAAATATAGTCGTAAATGAAAGAATTAGATAAATTGGAGAATAAACTGAGGCATGACATTTCACCTGGTGCAAAATGTGAAATTCCTGTCACCTTTCTAAGCTGCACAAGTCAAGTGTTAGGTATGTACAAAATCAATACTGTTGTCTCACATTTAAAAATCAGTGCAGCGGATGAGAGAAAATAGATCCGTTGGTCACAGTTGGTTAAAAAACTGAAATGACTCTGGCCTAATTATGAATATGTTTTTGTTTTTCACAAGAAAGCTACAGAAATGGTAACAATTGTTACAACCCAGGTTCCATGCACATTTGCATTCATGATATCTATGTGCGATGCCTCAATGTACCGGTAATTGACATGCTGCTAAAATTTTCTTCCAAGAATTCCCACCATCATAGATTGCTGGGCATGGGGAAACACATTATTTCTCAACAATTCTTTATGCCCCTACCCCTCAAAAATAAAAGGAGAGCCAGAGGGGGAAAAAAGTTAGTCTAGCGTTCATATATATATATATATATCTTGCAACAACCTCTGAAAATATTTGTAATGAATATTTGTGTTTTTAACCATATTGGTTTTCTTTCCATATTTACAGCTGGAGCTTCAGAAAGTTAAGCAGAGAAGAATAGAGAGAGAAAAGGAGAGAGAACAGAGAGACAAAGAACTGGTAAGATGTTATCCATTTGTCTGCATCAGGTATTGGCTTCATATAAAGTAGTTTTGATTGTGCTATTGTATTGAAAGTGGTATGGTTGAGTAGTACTGAGGACCATCACGAGGCAACAATTCAGAGAACTGAACTGCACTAATTGCTGTGTGTATAAGGATATATTTTGTGCATAAAGTACTTACAACTGAGACTGCAAACTCACCTAAAGGACAACAAAATGAATACATATAAAATGTTATCAATGGGTACCGGTAGGAAGGAATTCCTTGAATGCTGTGAGCGCTGAAATAGACTGCCTAGCAGAGCTGGGGTAATAGTTGGAGCGCCTTGAGCACCAAGCATGGTGGATATGTGCGCTATATAAATATCTAAATTATTATTATTATTATTACAGATGCAAGAATGAAAATGTGAACCAGATTGTATGATCTTAAACGAATACATACAACTTTCTCAATATCATCAGGTTTCTTGTATTCCCTAGTTACAGTATATGATGGAATATAATTCTATAAGTCTATTGTGGAAAATGAGTATGGTAAAACCGGTCTCTCTAAGATTTTTACTTTTTTGAGGCACTTCATGATCATTTTGAAGCACAATTTTTTTAGGGCTTCAATATTACACCATATCACAGACACTGATAACATGTATGGCCATGCATCTCAGATTTAACATTGTTAAACGATGCCTTTAAAGGTAGACACATGTACAACTTGCTGTAAAATTATTGTTTGTTTTTGTGTATGTGTGTGTGTTAACAGGAGGAGTTACAGAGAGCAAGAGAAGCAGACTATTACAAGGAATGGGAGAGACAGGAAGACAGTGTAAGTCAATCATCGTTCTGTATTTCTTTGTACAGACTGCAACCCAAATTAGACCTACCTCAAACAAGCTGTATGGGGAGGAAGGACATCCTAGACTTGGATTAAATTGTTACCACCTGTTTTTAGTTATTTTAGACAAAATCCTTGGAGAGGTTCATCTGATTGGTAGTAATTCCTTAAATTGAATTTTCATAGTTTCACAATCAAAAAGGTTGTTTTACCTGTGAGACTTTTGCCTACTCATTGCTGCAGGCATTATCAGTGCAGCAACGAATAGGTGAAAGTATCAATAAAACTACCTTTTTGATTGCGATACTAATTTATTTTAGACAGAATGTTTAAAATCCATTTATGCTCTTCGGCCTAGACTGATATTTCAGAGAACTTCAGACTTCACATGTCATTACCTGAATCCTATGAAACAAGACAAAGATATTGATTGGTCTGTGAAAGACAAGATATGTTCAATAGAATAATACATTCCACAATCAGGTGTTGAGCCATTTCTTCTTTTTGTTTTGGTCAGGGTTATTAGAATGTCTCTTTAATGTTGTGTTCTTCTGCATAAAGATTTGCAATAGCAATAGATTATGTTTACTTGTTAGTTGGTGTAGATATTGTTACTTTATTCAGTTTTGACATTGAGGAGAATTGAAGTATTGTCAAGTGGAATCATGTTTTCCTCTCTCCAGTTCCATCTGAATCAAGCTAAACTGAGGTCAAAGGTCAGAATCAAAGATGGCAGAGGTAAGTGATGAAGTTGTTATTTTTTGCAAGGGTTGAATTATTGTCAATTTTGTGAGATGTTTTAGATGCTGAGAATTTACAACATGTGAAAATGAGCTGGTTATGCATTTGTGAATGTGTATTGTAATTGAACTACCTGTAGTTTGTCTTCATGATATATCTCTTCTTTTTTTCTTCGTCATCTGCAATAATAATTGTATACACAAATATCCACCCATACAGTAGTGTGTGCTTGCTCATTGAAATAGTTTTATGGACTAAAATATGATTATGTGGTATAAAAAGAGATGTCTTTAAACTGTATTCAGAGTTACAGGAACTATCTTGAGTGCATTGAAAATATGATGTTGTGAAGCCCTATTGTCCACCCAGTCATTAACAAAATTGTTGAGCTCTTGTTATTATTTTTGTTGTTGTTCTATCCCTTGCAGGTAAACCCATTGATCTCTTAGGCCAGTACATCAGTGCTGAGGATGATGAAGATATCTCCATAGAGATGCAAGAACCGTATAATGTTCTCAAGGTATGGTAGCCTCAAAGGGAAAACTTACAGAAGGACATTAGAGAGTGACATTATTGCTAGTCTGGTACTCAAAAGTGTTTTCAAAGTATGGTAGCCTCAAAAAAGCAGCTGTCGACAAAACCTTCAATTTGTAGATATTGTGCTGAAAAGTTGGTCTTGTGACTATGAACGATAAATGAAGGTCTGGCACAAAACACTTTGTTCTGACTAAGTTTTTACATCACCCAGTCCATGTAAATTTATGTAAAATATCATCAAGATGTGAAGATGTTGTAGACCTAATAGCAATTAAATCAAAGTCCCAACAAAGGATGCTGCAGCCAAGTGCTTATAATCTTCATACTATTAAACTGATACAATCAGTTTTATCAGGAGAAGAGATCTGAGGTTCATAGTTAGTAAGTTTGCTTGTTCCCTTCAAGGCAGATGATGCCAAATCATCAGTCAGTCACTTGAATCTCAATCCAAGGGTGAAGGTTCGAATCACAGCCAGGCACTAACGTCCTTTGGCAAGACGTTAATCTTCATTTGCCACTCTCCACCCAGGTGTTAATGGTACGTGGCAATTGCTGGGTAACAATGATTGCAGGGCCCGCAGGAAGAGCAGTATTAATACTGATGTGACTACCCTGGGTAAATTGGACCCAATTATTATTATTACTGAATGTAGCAGGTTGCAGACTATTTGCAATTTTTGTCAACATTTGTCATTGTCTTGACTGCAGGGCTTGACCATGACTGACCTGGAAGATTTGATGGAAGACATCAAGGTGTATGTGGAGCTGGAGCAGGGAAAGAATGTTGAATTCTGGAAAGATATCACTGTCATTGCTGAAGATGAACTTACTAAACTAAAGAAGATCACTCCCGAAGGACAGGGTAAGAATTAAGTTACATGAATATTGAAGTTCTTCCAATATTGTTATGTTTACTTCAAATCTACTTTATTTAATTAAAGGGTTTTTTCAAGTTTGTCGTATTCAATTCAATTTTCTTTTAAGTTTGTTTCTAATGGTTCATTCAATTTGTGTTTCTTTCAAGTGTATTTCAAGTTTGATTAGATTCATTTCAAATTTGTTGTGGTGAATTGACATTCCTTCAAAATTTGTTGTGATCAAGTGTCTTGTGTTTAATATATACCTAAGTTCTTATCAAGTTGGTTTTGATCAATTCCAATTTCTTTCAAGTTTTGATGTGTTCAATTCAAATTTTCAAAATATGTCATGTTTGTGTGCTGCTCTGAATACAATGATTAATGTCTCACTATTACTCTTTTCACACTTATTTTGCTTAACTCCGTACTTTGCTTAGCCCCGTTCTATCCTTAACCCCGGACTTACTTTTTTGGCTGTTCTCACTGCAATTCGTTAGCCCCGTACTAGCTGTATAGCGTAAACATTCATTCATTCGCTCCATTGCATAGTACCGGACTATTTTTCGTTTCTGTTCTCATTCATATGCTTGGCACCGCAATTGCGGAGTTAGCACCACAATTGCGGGGTTAGCCCTGCTATTTTGCGGGGCCAGCTAACCCCGTACTATAGGTGGGGCTAGCCCACTTTGGTAAATACGTGTCTGAACAGAAAGTGGAATAAGCTCAACCCCGGACTATAGGTGGGGCTAAGACCCCTTTAACCCCACCTATAGTCCGGGGTTAAGCGAAATTTTGCCAGTGTGAAAACAAAGTGGAATAAGCTTAACCCCGGACTATAGGTGGGCCTAAGACCCCCCTTTAACCCCACCTATAGTCCGGGGTTAAGCAAAATTTTGCCAGTGTGAAAACAGTATAAGTAGCAGGAATTTATATTACATGTCAAATCTCGATACAATTTTTTTGGCAGAGGTTTCTGACCGACGAGAAGGCATCAATTCATCTGTCAGTTCTGAAGTAGCCACCGTGTTCAAGAACAAAACTCATATCCAGCTTCTAGCTCTCAAGGCTCAGATTGTGCAGAGGATACAGAGTGGCGATGCTGTTGACATCGGTAAATACATCACTTTATTTGTTTTCACTTAATTTTGTTCAGTTTTGAAGGAGGCGCAATGGCTCAGTGGTAGAGCAGTGGTCTTGCTATCGGGAGGTCCTGAGTTCAAAATCAAGTTGATGTGCTAGTGCCCTTGGGTAAGGCAATTATCCTCATTACCAAGTCCCTCGGAGAGGACGTAAAGCTGTGTGTCCCCTGGTTGCTTACTTACCAGCAGTCATGCTTTCTTAGCAGTCAGGTAAACAAACAAACAAATAATGAATTGGAAAACATGCATTGTTTTATTTGTTTATATTTTATTTTTAAAGTATGAAAAATGAAAGTGAATCAAGGCAGAAATTTAGCACCAATATAAGGACACAAAAAAGTGTCCCTTTTATACAGTGGAGCAAATAAAAAAAGAATGAAATAAATTGAGAAAGAGGATAATGGGGGAGGCGGGTGACAAGAAGGTGCAGAAAGTTGCACAATGTTGCATATTAAATTATTGTTAAATTAACAAAACTGACAATTTCCTTTATCTGTGGACAGTTTTCCCTTCCTTATAACTCATAACAGTTAATGACAAGCTTTCTTTTCAGATCAAACTCTTTTGATAAAATCGGGCAGAGACAGTTCCTCAAAACTCTTAACCCATAGCCTACGGGCACCGAACAGTCCCTGTATTAAACCTATGGGAATAAAATAATTCAGTAGCCAATGGGTTAATAACTGCGTCTCCCAGGGCTTTGTTTTCTTGAATAGAAACATTTTACATCTCACCTAATCTCAAACTGAATGAAGCATCTTTCACTCAATCCATTGAATGCTTTCATTGACTCTGGACAAACCTCTATATTTAGAATAACATAGCATCTTCATGGAGAGGAGAAATATATCTTTAGTACATTCTTCTTTCATGTACAATGAAGATTTATTCCAGATTTGTGGCAAGTTTGACATACAATTTGTCCATTTGGCTATTTCCTACATTATAAGTACTCTGTTCTATATGTCTCAAAGTCCTATTAACTTTTTTTATGTAATGTGCTTTATCCTGATGGCTTTTGGGGCTTTTGGAGCTAAAGTCAGGGCGTTAATATCCAAAACACATTGTTAACATATTAATTCATGGAATTCATGTGACTTCTTCAGACTAGTGAGAGTGCCCATGATTTATATGCACGTATATTTCTAAAAAAGTTTGCTCTCTCCAGCATGAAGATGCTCACCAAACATAATTTCACAGGTTGCATTTCAAGACCATTTTCAGCCAAATATTAGGAGTACTGTGTATGATTGTATACGATTGGATGTTTAGGCTACTGTAGGTCCTTACAGCAGAAGTTAAGATTTTCACATAGCGATAGCTAGACTTCTTTTTCCAAAGTACAGTGGTTCGTTATCTCATATTTAATATGTACTTTGTACAGAGGATGTGCTATTATAAGATGCGTATGTGATTGATTATTTAGGGTACTGGGAGTCGTTACAGCAGCAGTTAGATGCTCACATGGCTAGAGCTAGGCTGAGAGAACTTCATCAAGAGAAGCTCAGAAGTAAATTAGCAGCTCTCCGACAACAGGTATGTCAACCATAGAACAATATCATATTCATCTAATCGTGATGCTAATAATAGTAAAGTGGATTAAAGATACTATGTCCCTTTTGCAGCCAACATCAAATTCTGTAGAACTTTGCAGGAATTATGAATATGTCATGTATGTCCTATCTGTGGAATTTAAACGTTAGCAGTGTCCTAATATTCAAATTATGCAAGGAAACCCGTTTACTTGCTAGACTTCACTGTCAGACACTATTGAGTGACTGACTGGCTTTTTTTCATCTTTGGTAACCCACTCCATCAATAACCCACTCCTTGTAATGGCCAAAATTAAACTGATTGATTCTTTGCGCAGCATCAAACGTACAACCATTCGGTACAATGGTATGAAAAATCAGACTATTACTTACTGGCTCTATAGCTCCTAAGTCGATTTGACACTAATAGTCGTTATTTTCCCACTTAAAGACATTTTCAAGCCCACTTTTTTTTAGGGAAGTTCTAAATTAGGATTGTCTTTCAAATGCCGTTGGAATTTAACCTTTTCATTTTTTTGGCCTGCAAATGGGACATAGTACCTTTAAGCTCTTAATTCAAATTTCTCTAACCGTGTCACCACTACCATTACTCTGGCCATCTGCCTTATGTACATGAACAGGATGTGCACCATGTCAACTCAATGGAGAGTGTCCTTACTGTTTGATAATCATGAGGGCATATGCTAGTGACATTCACAGCATATATCTGCTTCCTATGAGGCCTCCATTTGTCTTGGGTATAGAGTGACAAATGTAAATCAGTGTTGAGATTATGGCAAGAGGTCATTAATGTTATGCAATGTTGCAGGGGAATACAGATCAATTTGTCAGGATTTGACAGTCCCAGCTGTTGCCCTTTAAGTCAACTTTTGCTTCTCCACCCAGGTGTAGTAGATGGATAGCTGGTAGGAAGCGCTTTATGAACTAGTGGCTTTAGCTTGGGTTAGAATGATATTTAAGGGAAGTCCTTCATAAATCCAGTTATGATGATGAGGATGATAATCAATACCATTATCCATACAGCAAGGGGTAGAAACCGTACCCCTGTTCCCTTCAGCGGGGTCTACATCAGCTGACTGGGACCCAACCCAAGCTACACACAACCCACATGCTGAGGGCGCTGAGATAGACATACCCTCGCAGGATGAGGATGATGAGGATCAAACCAAGGAAGACGAAGCAAAACCTGGCTCATCAGAAGCTGTAGAGGGCGCTGTTGGAGGTGAAGAAGAAGGAGCTGTGGGTGGAGCAAAAGGGGAGGAAGAGTAAGTTAAAAATGTCCAGGATTAACTTGTCTCTATACTGATTAATCTGTTGATTTCTGAATCCGTGAATGGAGAATCATTCTGTGGTTAATGAAAATGAATCAAAAGTATTAAAATGGTTTTCTGGCGGGACTTTAGAGGTATCATGGTAGTCATACTAAAGCTAGGGGGATGTTTAACCAATTGAGTGATAATTCACAGGTTGAGCAAGTGTACATGGAAATACATGTTATAACAAATTCAGTCATATCCAGTGGGGTAATTGGAGTACCAGGGGGGTACTAAGATCGACTTTAAGTTGGACTTAACTATGGCAGGCCATTCATGCCACTGTTTGCTCTCACCATTTACTGGCATTGGTCTCTCAAGGGACATACAAATCATGGTCACAAATCTACAGAATTTTTTGATAATTCATTATTAAAGGAAAAAATATTATCTACAGATCATAATGGTGAGAGCAAACAGTGGCATGAACGGCCTGCCATATTTAAGTCCAACTTAAAGTCGATCTTAGTCTTTGTGAAACACTCCCCAGGAGCATTAAGTCTGATTGTCTGTTTGGAGCCAGAAGGGTGTTAACTCGTATGATTTTAACACAGTCAATGCCCTTCTGGCCCTGAACAGGCAATATTTTTATGGATATGATTACTTAACAAGAAACTGTTAATATCATGATCCAGAAAAAATTATCTACCATCTTAACAGATGAGGACCTGACAGAGGAGAGCCATTGAAATCTACATACTGGCAAACAAGAAACCATATATTCCCATGATCTGTCTTTCTATCACTATCTTGTAGACCAGGGCCCATATTCTATAAACTTCTAAGACATTTTTCTTAAGTCTAAAAAATTATCTAAGAATTTGTCTAGGTTAAGAAAGTTACCTTAGCCATATTCTAAACACATAAAGCAGTTTGTCTTAGCTAAGACGAAAGTTAAGATAAATTCTTAGACCCGATGACGTCATTTTGGAAAGTCAAATTGGTCGACTCGAGCGACTTAATTGCAGCTCAATTTGCCATTGCAATTTGCGTGTTAAAATAAAAATCGCACCGCACGAAAATTATACACAAAACGTATGGGAGATAGAGTGTAAGGGAGGTACGTGCTCACAGAATTGTTTTAGGCTTGACCAACTGACACTAAACATTAGTAGGGCAGTCTAGTCGAGACCCCCTGAGGCTAGATCTAACATCCACCGTAGGCTTTTTATACTTTTCTGTCAAACATCTTCGAAGAGCCAAAACCTGGTGTTCTTATGCCGCGGCCGCAGGACGGTCTATGAAGTTAGCGTCGCTTAGCCAGCCGACCAGCGCTAGCATTGGATTTGGAGCTACCCTTAAATCGTCTACTGCTATAGATATAGGTAGTAGATCTAGATCTATAGCTAGCCTAGCCTAAACTTAGTAAAATAGTTAATTTTAACCTTTATCAGACTCATAATAAAACAAATTTTGTCTCACCTAGCATTATACCGATGACACATTAGGCCTAATCCCTGTTTCTATATTTTAATGCCAATGACTAAGAAACGATTTCTTTACGACAGCCATGTCATAATTTAAAAGTAGTGTTATAAAGGCGTCATATGCATGCTACGCTGGATCGTTTGCTATAAAGTACAAGTATAGTAGTATTATACAAACAAACATAAACAATGGTGCTTAATTCTGCGCGCTGCGCCGTCGACGCGCGCTGTATACGCGAAGCTTACGTTGATATAGGTCAACTGATAACCTGCGCTGCGCTGGCGTTGCATGCATCGCATCCGTAGGCTATATGTTTTTAATTCCATTTGATCGAAACCCAGTGACATTGCGTGCAGCAGCACTGAGCTGCCGGTGTTGAAGCCCTATTTAAGCATCCTCGGTCTATGCTTAAATATAGGGTAGATTTCTTACTTATCTGAGATATCTCGATTGAATAGAATACGACATGCTATTTAAGCCCTTTTTCTTAGATAAAATCTAAGAATTCTTCTTACTCTTAAGGCAAAATTCTTAGCCCCAATGCTTTTATAGAATACGCATTTTTGCTAAGACTGTTTTCTTAGCCAAAATTTAAGAAAAAGTACTTAGATTTCATGATTAAGAAGTTTATTGAATACGGGCCCAGATCTTGACTGAGGTGGTTTAGTATATTCAAGTGAACTACAGCCCACAGCTCCTGGAGCACAAAAAAAAAGACTTTTCCATTGACATCTTGTACTGGAAACCAAGAAACTATTACTATTATCTCTCATTTTTTCTATCTCTAACTTGTAGACCAGAATCCATTTTAACCGAGGAAGATCTTGCAGAAGAAAACTATGTGGAGTATGTCCAAGGGAACTACAGCCCAAGGCTCCTGGAGCAGAAAGATCTCTCCATTGAAGTCTTTGTGCAGGATCCTGAAGAGGATTATCTCAAGCTTGAGACAGCTAGGAAACATCTCATCAGTACAGGATCAGCGGAGGTGAGATTCGGTCTTGACCCTCTAGCATTTAACACTTTGCTTTCTTTGCCCTTCTGCACATTAGCTTGTTTGCCACATGTGCAATTTTTTTAACATAAGCATCAATTGATGGAAGGATTGCTTTGTGCAACACAGGGGCTTTGCATAATTACCCTATATCCAGTCTTGATTAGCTACATGACAACCATTTTAACACTGGTGTAGATTAATCTTGTACTGGAAACAATAACATTGAATCCTTCGGTATATCAGTACTGTGATAAATACATTGAGGCACAGTAAGATTATTTGTGTGGCATAAAAAGTGTTAAACCTGAAACTTGAGATAGGGGTTATAATACTGGAAGCTCTTTAGTCGGTTATAACCAGTAAGGCGCTATATAAGAAACGGTTATCATCATTACTATTTATAGCCATTCTTTTTACTTCCTGGACCATTGTTTGCTTTCTTCTTCCACAGCACAAAAATATAGGGCCTTCTGCAATGGTAATAACACACATAATATCCACTGGGATGCAGAGGGTCAAAAAAGAGCTCAGGAAAAAGAAGAAATAGAGCTCAGGTCATGAAAACAACAACAACACAAAAACCAAATAAAAATACAAGAAGAGCTCCTGTTAAGAAAAACATAGTTTTACAGAAAAATATGTATGGTTGGGGTAATTCAGTGGATTTTTTAATTGGCTTTATCTTTTCATACATGGCTAAAATGAGCAACTGATGAATTAAGTGATTCACTATTAAAATAAGCATGCTATTTGTCCTCCCACAGACTGATGCAGAGACAGAATTCATCAAGAAAGCCAAGCAAGAGATGGGTAAAGATGAATCGACCTTTGCCGTCGAGGTCAACTTGCAACAGAAGCCTTACATGTGGTCCGACAAATACAGACCTCGTAAACCACGCTTCTTCAATCGTGTACACACTGTGAGTACCCAAATTCTTTTCTCTTGTAAGATGACCATGTTTACAATGATGTATTTATGTAAATTTGGGGTCATTGTAATTTTATGATCTCCTGTAAGTTATTCTGATCAGGGAAATGTCAGCTTGCTGGAAACCATACACTTGAAATTCAGTTTTCAGAGCATTGAAACATGTAGGCACTTCCCCCAAAGAAAATTATGAAAAATATAAGAAAGGTATTAACATATGGGAAATTATGAAGAAGATGTTCTCATATTGTTTTCTTTTGTTTTGCTGATTTGCTGTCTCCTGGTTACCCAGCAATTACAACAAGAACAATTTTTAATTGATAAGATACTATTTATTATTCTTATCAACTGATGATAATATACTATATGTGCATTTTATTGGACCTAAGTTTTTCATCATAATCTTGTTCTAACTTTTAAATCTTTGTCAATCACAGTTCCTCTATACATCTCCTCACTTTTTCAGCAAGAGAGAACATTATATTGACTTTGATCTACATAAGCTCCTTGCTTTCTCATTCCCAAATCTTGAAAACAGGCTGGTTTCAATTCCTTTCAATCCGTTGCCCCACACCTAGAACAAACTCCCTGCATTTCTGAGAAATAGTTCTTTACTTGACTTTTTAACATCTGAAAACATACCTCTACATTTCTTAATTAAGTGGTTCTTACACTAAGGGACAATGCCTTGTATCCTCTGGAAAAGTGTTATATAAATCCAATTATTATTATTATTATTAATCAGGACTCATGACTTCTTTGACAGATTTATTACACATTTTCTAATTATTAATCCCTTCATTCAAAGCTACTATATTGATTCTCTATAGATATATTCATCTTCATTTTACCAGCATGTTTTTATGATGACTTTGTTTTGTTTTTCATCAGGGCTTTGAGTGGAACAAGTACAACCAGACTCATTATGACATGGATAACCCACCTCCAAAGATTGTACAAGGATACAAGTTTAATGTGAGTACATTGGCATTACTTGGTCTTAAGGGGAGATGGTCGTCAGTTTCCATATGCAGTAGGTCGTAATTTGCTGTCACCAGACTTGGTGGAAATACCATTCATGGGTGTAAAGGTCTCGCACACAGAAAACCTGTGGTCCTATCAAGAAATACCCCCTAGTCTCTCAGAGAGTCTTGGGTGAGGGAAATGTGAGATAATGACTTTACCATCGGGGCAATTGGTGGAAAATGCAGAGCATTACAGAAGACCTGTCTGTCATAAACTGAAGGCTAATCCTGGTGATTGACAACTCCTGTTATTGGGTGAACACCCAAATGGTGTTGAATTCCCCATGAGAGCCCACTACTGAGCATCTTTAATTTTACTGAGGATTAGGGTCTTTTCTATTGGAAACTCAGCATGTAGTGATATGCATATTGACAGTGGTGACATTTAAGCTGGAGACTTCAGTCTTCACTTCATCTCTCATTTTAAGTCCTGAGATCATCAAAGAATATAGTGTCTGTGACATGGGCATAATAAATAATGGACAAATAAGACACACAAGACATTAGTTAAAATATCAAATTTGGACACAATCCAGTGTTCTATGTGAAGGCATTAGATTGCATTTATTGTCATGATACTAAGAAGAAGAAAACAAGTGAAAATATAATAATTATGACATTGCACTGTATACTGCCTGAATTATACTTGTGTTTACATTTTTAATTAGTCTTACTGGTTATTGTGTGCTATTTAGGAATGGGAAGTTAAGCAATGTGTATTCTTGTCAAGGTGTACGATGCAGCAATGACATTGTCATCCTTCTAGTTATGAAATATATATCCTCTTGATTACATTTGTTAAAAATGTGAAGCCAATATAAATACATATACAGTACTTTAAATTTCAGGCTAGCATGGGCCCCTCCCGATTTTAAACTGGTACTACTCAAGTTCCTAGAAATTGTGTTCCAATTTATAAATAATATGTATTTATCTGCTTCTCTCCAGATCTTCTTTCCTGATCTAATTGACAAGAGAAAGACCCCAGAGTACACCTTAACACCGATCCCTCTAACTCCAGAGTTTGCTATCCTAACATTCTGTGCTGGGCCACCCTATGAGGTAGGAATTATTCCTTTATATATCACAACCTCCATCGATTTTCATCTTGCAAGCTAATAATATTATTGATAATACAGACCTTTATAATGTGCAACACATCCACTCAAAAAGGGTGCTCAAGGTACATAATAATAATTATTATTGTTTACCCAGGAAGGCCTCATCATCACCAGTGCTGTTCTTCCTAAAGGGCGCTGCAGTTATCCATGTACATTAGGGAGACAAAAATGTGTATATCCTAAAACTATTGGGAAATAACTCATACAGATGAAATCTAATAACACTTATATGTAGGGGAAATGATTTATCCAGAACACTGAAACAAGAGGTGTAGGAATACACTATGTGTATAGTATTATGTCCAACTTCACTTTTGATGCAGTGACAGATCAAGGATTATCTAATTTGGGGCTTCAGATCTCCTAAATCTATGACATGCAAAACATGGGAGAGGGGGGATAAAAAATCTCTCATAAATTTCTGACATGCAAGAATAAATAGTTCTCAAAATTTGATGGGGATACCATTACAGTATACAGCTTTCAGAAAAAGGTAGAACGTGGGAAATGACAGAAATATTGTTGAGTTGGATGGCGATGTGTAATTGTGCATATAGCCAATGACGAGGGGAGAAAAAAAAAAATCTTATTTTTAACCATTGTGTTTCTATCTTTTGTGGTCTTCGCAGGATATAGCCTTCAAGATAGTGAATCGCGAATGGGAGTACTCTCATCGTCATGGTTTCAGATGTCAGTTTAGTAACAGTATCTTCCAGTTATGGTTCCGCTTCAAGAGATACAGATACAGAAGATGAAGACTTCAGCTCAAGCCGTTATCATGTTATATCGCATTGGAATTGATAGTGCTTATTATCTACTTATAACTGGGGTTGTGTAACATGAAAATTAAACTTCTGTGGAATATCAGGCCACTTCTGTAGTAACTTTTCATTTGCCATCAGTGCCAATTGCCACAGTCGCTCGTTTGCCACCCATGCAGATTAGCACAAAACGATAGGCACCAATTGTGGAGGAAGGATCGCTTCGTGCAACACAATGGCTTTGCAAATTGCCCATTTCTGGTGTTGATTAGCTCCACGAAAACAGTAACATCCGTATGGATTAGTCTTGCACTGGAAATAGTTCTAGAAGCCTTTGGTACCATATATCAATCCCATGGTAAATACAATGTGGCAGGGAGATTATGTGTGTGGCATATAAAGAGTTATTAAAGTCATCTCTCAAGATGCCAAGGCAAAAAGTGTAGTTTTCCTTCAGAAATTTTATTTCAGATGAATGGATTTGACTCTCCAAACACACTGTACTTCATTTGGACCTTATGGGTTTTTCTTCAACTGCCATAGAGCATCAATGCCTTTGAGAAACATCCTTGTGGAGACACATCATTAATCCATTGCCTATGGGAGCTGGGGTAAGGAGTTGCAGGTTTCGAGGGCAATGACTGAAAAAGCCCCATCACGTATCTGTTTACTGGTTCGAGGGACAGTAAGTGTATTACTAGTGGCTGAGTGTGTATTGTACATGGATGTGTGCCATGGAGGAGATCCCCTAGAGTTAAGTCCATATATAGTATTTCTGAATCTTCCAAAATTTGTTTGTTTGACATTTGGCATTTTAGTTGAGTGATAGAATTAAGTTGCAATTGTATAGAGTGCAATTTAAGAAGGGGAAATGAATGAATTCATACACCTAGCGTTACTCTACTGAGTTTTCATGAATGGCTGTTTGAGGACTTGTTCACCCCTGAAAGATAAACAAGATCACATTTCTTTTTCCTCATAGGTGTAATGGTTGTTGTAATTGTACATTTTTTTTCACCAAAAGGGGAAGGGTGAAAAAAAGATTTTTGAGCTTTTTAATTCTTATTTTGTTAGTGTAGATTGTAGAAGTGTATTATAGACGAAAAAAAATGCTACTTAAAAAGGATGGTTCTTCAAATGCCCTCATATTCCAAATATGACAAGTAACAGCTAAAGGTCGTAGACCACACATGTGTGTGTAGTCCCATATACACATTTCTGTGTATATGGCATGTGACCTAGCTTAGCAAAACTGGGCCAATTTCTTATAATTTTGATGATTTCAAAACCTCACAGTATACATCAATGTATATCTGCTACATGATCCAACCTTTCAAATCGCTTCCACACAGTTCCTTTAACAATACAATCCCAATACCAGAACTTTGTCTTTTAGTGTTTTTGTTCTGTAATATACCTTTTTTTTTAAACCTCATTTATTTTTATTTTCTCTTCAGCAGTTCAAACCCTTCCTTTCATTGCACTTTTTTTCTTGCTATAATTATTCTCTTTGACGTTATGAATAGACTTCATCATTTGCTCTCCTCACTCTCAATTTCTTAAGGCTCGTTCAGATATGATGCGGGAAAAGTGCATGACGTAAAGTGTAATACGCTTCACATATTCAAATCTTGGTACAGAGCTCAGTGACTACGTGCAAGTCCTTTGTTGCGCGCAGTTGCCATTCATTCTACCCCTAAGAAAATGCAGCATACTTTTTTTGCGGTGGCTTACCATGCCATATCTGAAAAAGCCTTTACTATATTGACACCCTACCGTCATTCTCCTACGTCATCTCTCTTTCTTCTTTCTTTCCTAATCCTCCTCATAATGACCTTCATTCTTCTCTTACATGTATTTGAGTCGATCATAAAGCCATGAATAATGCATGATCATCATAGTTTTTACAACGTGTAATGGCTGTGGCAAACTTGGAAAGAATGCTCTGTATCCATTGTGTAAAAAAAGTATCTTGATTTCAAAGACATGTTTGTGTAAAAGTTTGTAAATACTATTTTTGAAATACATCTTGTAAATAAATAAAAAATCCTCAAATGTAAACTGAATTCTAACTGATTCTTTTTGTATGTTCTTGGTCTCCAGAGTCCCGTAAACATAAAATATGGCTACCGGTTATATTTTAACCTGGCTCAGCATAGTCTAATGGTTTATGGCATTTGGCAAGTGACTGTCTCTTATTCCGACATGTTGTTGTAATTCTATTACACATAAAATGAATTCAGTCATAAAATGCAAAGACCATTTCACGACTATGTATTGTCTGTTTATTCATTTACGTAAATTGATATATCAGGAGGATGAAGAAGTGAAGACTTGGTGCTTCATAAATTAGTGAACTAACTACTCTCTCAGTATGGTTTAATTAAAGACTGTAGTTAGTACATTTTTCATTTTTTAATATTTTTTAACAGCAGCAATTATCTAACTGTATAATTATTGTACTGAAAATATAAATACAAGTTTAAAGACACAATCAAGAATTCTCTTTTAGATATTGTTTGCAGTTGACAGAAAATCTTTATTGCACTTGATATGTATGAAACAAGGAAAACATAGTGCCAGCCAATATTCTAGTCTTTGGCAAGTTTAGCACAGTACAAATCTTATTAAAAAAGACAAACAAGAACACGGAAGACTGAGACTCAATGCCTGAGACACACTTTGATAAACTATAATTACGAATTTCTAAAAGAGCAAAAAACATGTTCACCCATCCACATCCTCGTACATATCTTCTACCTTTACAAGTATTCTGATGAGAGGTGTGGCTGAGAATGGGAAAAGGCCTTTCCTATCGAGCCTTTCTATGGCAAGCCGGAGTCGAATCAAGATTGTCATGGTATCATCTAAACAACCCAACTCTGATACTGACTGGATACAGACCTCGTTCTTCCCGCGATGCACAGTATGGTCTTCATAACTAGCCTCCTTCATATCCTCTAGTGGTAAAGTGACATTAGTAACCCCTTCTATTTCTGTTCTCTTTGTTTTCCTTGCTGCATTTTCATCCACTTCTTCAAGATCACATTTTCGTTTAACTGGAAGATTTTCTGATGGCTTTGGAAGTTGTTCTGATCCAGTTTGTCCATAAAGATCATTCTTCTTTGCACTGATTTCATTCCTACTGGCATCATTCTCAATAACGTTGCATTTAGAATTGTCATCATCAGCATCATCAGTGAGCTTTTCAGCAAATTCTTTACTAATCCCAACCTCATAACCACCATCACAACCATCATCAACTTCATCATCATCATAGCCATCACATAACATTCAATGCTATGACTTACATCATCCTCATCATCATCATCACCTTCAACACCATCATCACCATCATAGTCACCTTCATCACTATTGTCATCACTTGATAGTAGCTGACATGCTACATTATTCTTATCCTCTTCTTTCCTTCTGTAAAGCTTTTGAACCTGAACAAACCCCTGCCAATCGGTCGTTACAAAACGCAGATACCTGATGAAGTACTCCAGGAAATCTGTTTCCGTTGAGATGAGCAGATCAAGTAAGATGCTATGATCCCAAGACATATGATCCAAGAAAGAGATGAAGACATGATGTGCATCAAGGATGCATTCCCCCTTTTTCTCGGCATGAATTTTGTTTTCATGGTCACTGACATCCTCATTTTTCCCTGTGCATCCACTGTCACCATCAACGTGCATCTTCGATGACAGATTAATCTTCAGAAGGATGAGCATTATTTGTATCAAAGCATCATCTTGATCCCCAAATATTTCAAAGATCCATCTTCCTTGACTCAAAGTTTCTTCCTTCTGCAGTGACATCTCTCTCAGTTTCGACACAATGAAACGAGACACTTGATCAAGGTGTCTGGTTCCCTGTCTTCCTGCCATTCCAGAGGAGACTGCTTCTAACTCTGAATCTAGTATAACAAGCTGAGCAAGCTTTCTTAGAATCATCCTGTCTCCTCTGATGTATTCCTCTGAAGGTTTCTCACACTCCTCTTCTGCAGCAAACACTGATCCTCCCAAACTGACAGGTCCTTCATGATAAGGCATCTTCTCTAACCATTGCTCTTCACAAACGTCCACAACAAGTCTACTCCATGACCCACCCAATGTTTGCAGTGACTTTACACTGTTGGATTCAACTTCCCCACTGTGCTTTGCACTCTCACATGCTTTCACACATGCCTTCAAGCACATGATCAGCACACTGAGCACCATCTTCAAATTGGCAACACTACCATGGCAGTAAGTCATTAGCACTGCCTGAAGGTGAGTCAAGGTTGCCTGTATGAAAGGTAACATGCTGTGAGGGTCCCTCTTCATATGTACTTTGGTATATAAGTAGAGAAGTCTAAGGAAAGCATGGTAGATTTTGCGTTTGGAGGAGAAATTCAATGAATGAAGCAAGAAGATGGAGGATGGTTCGTGTGCAGTGACATAGTGTTGGTTGGAATCTTTGTCAAACTGACTTGAAAAGACAGCACAAAGCTCTGAGATGTTCTCCTTGATTACATCATGGTACCATATGGTAAGATCTGGAGAGTATAATTGATTATACAATTTTAAAAAGTTTGTAAAGCTTGGAAATACGATAAAATAACAACATAATGCACAGTATCCCCAATATTGTTTTTACTCCTGTTGAGCTATAGGATAGAAGGCCTTACATCATTAACTATATTCAGTGCCAACTTTGATTCTGTTGGCCCACTATCGCAGAATGTGGAGCAACGGGATATGAAATGCTGAAATGGATGGCTAAAGACCGAAGTACTTGGAGAGACACTTGAAGTAGAACTCTGATTGGGCCACTGAACCTGTCATAAACTGACAGATCACTATTGAATGAATTCCAGCAACTGAATCTCATATTTTCCTTCAAATGCTCATCATTTTTTGAAATGAAATGAAATGATATCATTATTCATTGGCATGAGCTGAACATATGAATCTAAAAGTTACTGTGTATCATGAAAGCTACTCAAGAAAATATGGTAGTGTGGGGGGACTGCTCTTTTAATGAAAAGAGATCTTGACAAATGGCAAGGTGATTAAAACACGAGTATAGATCTGTCCTCAAATCACACCCGAAAAATGGTTAAGCCTTATACAATTCATTTATAAAAATACAAGGTAGCCCTGTGTCTTACCAGAAGAATATTCATCACTAGGCTGTGTAATCACTCTGCTGCCCTCATCTGCAGCTGAAGTAGATGTTCCCATACAAGGAAGGCTGGGTGTGTCTCCCTCTTCTGACCTCACTGACTCTCCACTCAAGATGTTTGTCATAATATCCAGAGTAAAGATGATCCTGTTTATGACTGAAGACATCTTCTGCTCCAAGTCTCCTCTAGGACGAAGGATGGACTTGAAGGCTTGCCTGAGAACACCCTCCGCCTGCAAACGATCAAATGAAATATACTGAATGGAATCCAATTAATTTCAGTCATTAGCAACAACAAATGCAAACAGGGACTAACTGTGATAAAATCACTCATTTGATGGAAGGGGTGGATATTCCCACGTCATTACTGGCCCAATGCAATGATAACCCAATCACAAGTGTAGGATAATCCACACAATAATTCAAAACTTTAAATAATTCAATGCTGATGTTAGTATCATAGTGCTTACATCATTAGTTCATGAATTACTTGCTGCCAGATTTACAAAGATTCAATTTCATTCACCTGCATTACAATTATTTGATTGGAAATAAAATGCATCTTTCAGTTTAAAAATAAAAGGGAATATTCTAGATGCAAGCTATCCCTGGAATGATGTTAATCAGCTATTCAATCAAAATTATACCTTCCATGAACCCCCACTGTGTAGTATGTAAGTAAGTACTTACCCTATCTTTGTCAATCGTGGCTAATTTCAGCAGAAGAACTTCAAGGCATCTACTGGCACTATATGCAACTAGCTGATCAGTTGAGCTTAATATAGAAAGCTGCAGGATAAATGGTTAAGTTATGATATTCATTGAGAACATGAGCAGTTATAATTATGCATTGGTATTGAAACAGTTGTGCGACTTGAAAAATTGTAGCCAATTCAAAACTGTAAGCTAGCTCACACCTTCATTGCCAACAGATGTTGTAGTTGGAATCAGTATTACATGATTCTTTGATAAAGTTTCTATGCAGCCATGCAATCACGAAAATGAATTAAAGATTGCAAATGGTGTGAGGTTTACTGGGATAAGGGCATTAGGCCTCAGCAGTAGTCTCTAGAAGTTTTCTGGACTGTCAGCATGCACTACATTTGCTGGAAGGCTTTTCTATTCTGGGATAGAGCATTGGGCAAATGCAAACTTGTTACGATACAAAAAGTTGGGTACAGAAGGAAAAAAATGATTATCTCATAAAAGCCAAGATGGAAAAGGTAGTACCGGTACATGTATTGAAAGATTTATACTTCAAGGAAAGGATGCACAAGAAAATGTGCACACAAGTAGTCTTATATTTATTGCTAAAAATCTACTTAAAGTATGAACATATTATACACCAAATAGGTCTCTGGAGTCGTCTCTATCTAAAACCATTTTGGATTGACTTTTACTTTAAGGGAACACACTTACTAGATGCTCAAATTTTTCGGATGAAAGGAGGGCTTGCTGCACTTGTTCTAATTTGCTGCAATGGTTGATCTCACAAAGGCTTGTGATCAAGCCTAACTTCACTAAGACTTGATCCCTGGTGGACATAAAAATCTCCTCATCTAACCCTTGACCTTTAAGAAGTGCTGAACCAAGATGTAATTGGTCTAGGATAGTTCCTGTCTCGATGTGACATAGGCAACAGCTTTGTGACAAGCTCTCATGCAGAATCCTGAATGACTCCATCGTATTGCTTGTATCTGTTCAAGACAACTATTATATACATTATCTTGATGAGGAAGCCCTGGAAGCAAAGAAAAGAGAAACATCCCTTCAAACTTCAAAGAACTACATTTTACCACTCCTTTTTTTACATTAAACAAAAATTGTTGCCCCACCCGATCCCAAAATAATAATGAAACATGGACAATGAATTAAGCCTAGGTGAATGCAAAGTATTCAATCACGAATAGGACATACATATATATATATATATATCAGGGCTGCCAACACTCACGCATTGAGCGTGAGACTCACGCATTTCACTCAATTCTCACGCTCTTACGCTAACAATGAAATTCCTCACGCACAAATCTTAAATAACTAAATAATAATTTGAATGAATTATGCGACCAAAATCAAGAATTTAGAAAGTTTTCCCTCCTTTTAATCCCCTTTTATCGAAGACGAAAGCCTCGATCTCACTTATCGCGCGCGTGCGTGTGTAAGATCGGCGACTATATAGCTAGCTAGCCTGGCCTGATGCACGTATCCTCGCACTGTACCCATATCCATATGCAGCTATCCGGGTCGGCCCGAGCCTGTCCCGGACGCGCCCCGGATATGGATCGGACGTACGAACCAGCAGCAAGCTCGAGTATGTCATCAGTTGACAATTCAATTGATCGAAAACAGCAAAGATTTCACGGTTCTATGCTTTGTTTTTAAAGAAGGCCTAATATTACTTCATACAGTAGAATAGAATGAGAGGGATTATAAAAATATAAAGTGAGTTTTGAGAGTGAAAAATGACTTGTGATTATAACAACTACAGTTGTTGAACGAAAACTTGCCTGTGGCTTTGTCTCAGAGAGTGAGCGCGTGGGGCCATCAGCACATCGCTCTACGCCTAGCCCAGCGGCCCACGTTCGTGGGCGAACAATCAGGTATTCCATGTTAATAATTTTCTTTATCTCTCTGTATGATTTTCTCTCTCTCCATATTGCCTTTATATGTTAAAATACTCTCTAAAGTATGAACCAGATCACACAATTTCACCTTTAAAATAAAAAAGCTCTACACTGTGGGAGGGGGGGGGGACGCCCCCACCACACCCTCCCCACTTCGCTTCCCTCGCGCTAACGCTTCTCGTATAATCTCACTCTCAACCGTTTCCAATGTTGGCAGCTCTGATATATACATGTACATGTATATATACTGAAGTTTAAACTGTCAGTAGTAGGCCTATTGATGATTAATTTTCTAGTTGCACCCATTTGCATTTGTAGTCTAAAATGTGGGTGTTCATTTGGTAATAATTGATCTCAATAAATGTTTGTATATTATGAGAAATCATGGATCGAATATCACATTCCTTATTTTTTGTTAAATGTCCACAAACTTTGGACATATATCCCAACATAACATACATTTGCCATTTATTGGTTTGAAAAAGAAAAGGAGGTTGAAAAGGAGGTTGATTTAAAAGAATTGCTTTCATAATCATATCTTTGTTTGCCTAAAGTCCTAAACATACATTTTTGTAAATAATCTTTAAGTAATTGGGGGCCAAATTTACCTAGATTCTATAAGAGATATCTTCTTGACTCGAGGATCTCCCAAACATTCGTTAGAACTATGTTGGTTGTCACTTGCATAAAAATCACAGATGGTGGGTCTACCTGTTCACAGCACATAGAGATATATACTTACTGCTAGTATATATATCTCTATGTCACAGCCATAGAGATATATATACTAACACTAATAATATATATATCTCTATGAGCTATGGTCACAGCATGAAACTTTCAGAGACACCATAGCCAATAAACTGGCCATAAAAGCATACACAATTTAGAGTATGTGGGACTGTATTTCAACTTGGCAATTTGTCTCCGTTCATGTTATATTGCTTCTTTGGATGCACTTTTTAAAATATCTGGTAATTTAACTGTATGCGTAATAGGCCACAAGACATTCAGTAGTACTTTTGAAATACAGAAGAAAGTGAAAAAATGTCAGACCTCTGTAAATCTCCGTAAGATTGAAGATAATCAAAGCGACGATTGTTCATCGTGCCCGAACTTCTTTACTTTACTTTAGTACAGTCTACAGACTTTAGTCTCAGGCTCAGCTGTTAGTTTTGCACTTTTGCTTAACGAATTTGGATGTTCGATCACCATAAGAGCTTTTTAAGAATAAGGTAATTATTATTCGATGTGAAAAATATTCTTGAGTATAGTTGACATGGCAAACACAGCCGTATAAACAGTATAAAACCTCTCATCCAATTTCTCCTTTGTCAAAGCTATGTCCGTAACACGTGCCCATATGCTCAATTTTGTGTAAATAGTAGTCTTTGCCTTTTGTAAACTGTGTGTCTATGACTAAGTATGAGTATGAGTATGACTAGATCTCTGTCAGTCTGAATTATTATTCTTCTTCTTGTGATTAAGTCTGCTTCCTTCAATTGACAGAAGATTCTTGCAAACTATGTGCGTGTGTGACGTGTGTGTGTGTGTTAACGGCAATTTACGTCCATTCAAGTGCTATTTAAATTACATTAATCATTACACATATAGACTATAGCTATAGACCTCTATAAATATATAGACCTGGGCTGCGTCTCACGAAACCGTCATAAGTACAAGTCCAGCAACATCCTATTCAAACGCGTGTTAAACTTAATACACGCGTTTCAATGGGATGTCGCTGGACTTGTACTTATGACGGTTTCGTGAGACGCAGCCCTGTACTGTGTCACCTGATCTAGATCTAGTATTACTTAGGTCTATACAGTTCATTTACAAATATTTATAAGCTCATGGAGTCATGTATGAATTGATGATAGGTATTGATAGCACAGTCTCAAAACACTTTTCTTTTTTTATTCTTTTATTCTTTTTTTTTTTACAGAAATCTCTTTTTAAATTACAATTTACCAACAAAATTGTTGCTTTAATCGCAGTGATATTAATATTTATGTGTTTTTTAATTTAATTCCACAGCTCTTTTCACTTTTCACTGCACTTATCTTCAGTTTTCTGTGGCTTTGTTTCATGAAACCAGTTGCATAAAATGTCATAACTTTAAAGTATGATGGGATATCCTAAGTTCACGCACATTTCCAACAAATTAGGAATTTCTTAAACCAATTTAAGAAAAAGAAACAGCTCACATGCACAAAGCATTCACATTTCATCTGTAAATATATGACTTTTTATCGTTTTTTCAAATAACCATTGATAAAGTCACATGCTTTTGATATTAGAATGTCAGAATGGGGTCTTTTTTTTTTAATTAGTGTGTATGTTTATAATGATGTTTTCGTTACCTCAATTTTTTATTTTTTCCTAAAATAGCTGTTTCCAAACTTCTGTGAGGACGTAAATCATTATGTCAGGTGTGGGGCAGTCATTAGGAGGCTCATCAACCAAGGAGGTGAATGCAGCATCTCTCTGCCGTTTGGGACAGGAGACTGTACAGGATCTTGTGACAGAAACACAGGATATGTTCAGTAATCTCAAGGGAGTCCAGGTAATTAACTCCCATCCAGTCATCTGCTGGGAGCAAGAAGGTTGTCAACTCTGTAAAATGATTAAGTTGGTGCCCTTCTGTCTCTCAGCATACAATTTGTTTATTTTTATTATTGTTTTCTTTATGGTATATTTATTCAAAATCTGTCTCGCAGCCTAGACTGTATTGTACAAATTGTGTACAAATAAAAACAAAATGCATATAACAACACTATACCAACATATTATAAGGAATAAAAGAATGATATGCAATTTGGCATGGTAGATGTGACTCATTATCAAAATGATGAATATAATCAATTGACTAAATTTCCGTCCAAAGAAGAAGAAAGAAGAAAAAAAAACAAAGGTAGACCTTCGTAGAAGTCATTGAGAAGAGAAGGGAAAATGTATATGGGTCAAAATAGAAGTTTAAAAAAGAAAAGAACAGGAAAGATGGATGAAGAGAAGGGAGAGACTGAATGTAGAAGCTTAAGGCTATAGAAAGGACGAATGGTAATGGAAAAGGAGTTCTGTTAGAAATTTAACTCAGCCTATATGTCAGTTACTTCTAACAAACTACTAATTGTCAAGTTGTAATCACTGATCGAGCATTCAAAGGGGTTCTTAGTTCAGATCTGAAATACCAGTACCCTAGATGCTCTAATTTTTGTCATATCAGTTATCACATCAGCATATCAATTCTGTAAAGACAGTAAATACTAATGGGTAAAATGGTCTTCTTCTTTTTAATCGACCCATCATATAAAACTATAAAACTATCATATTGGGAATTTAGTCAGTTATTAGATTTACAATGCCATCCTGATACACAGTCATTGATATCATGAAATCTAAATTAATTAATGTTAATCTGTTAATCTGATTGAGTGAACATCTTCTGTTTACAAATCAATTGCAGTACGTAACAACAGTAGATTGATCAGTCAAGTCATGCAACAACATGAAGATTTGGGGCTGAAAATGGGCTGATATTTCAAGTAAAAATTCTGAACTTTAGTCTGAACACCAAATGGGTCCAAGTGATATACTAATGATTTGAATATGTTCAGTTCCTGGTCCTTGTCCTCGAGATGGCATGTTGAAGACTAGAAAGACATTAGCATTCAAGATAGCGTGTATTTGTAGTACATTTTAGAGTTTAGTCCCATCACTTTGCAGTTCCATGAAGTGACTGTAAATGAGAATGAGAATGTTTCTTTAACATGCATAATATGCATCTTAAAAGATGTTCAAAGTGCATGATGTGTATATTTAAATTACCCCTTTTGTTTTTGTTTACCTTCCAGCTACCTAACGGGAGAAGTAACACACAGCAGAGTCATCAGGATAAAATAGCTAAGCTACAAGATATCACCAAGCACATTGAGGTTCACTTTAGGAAACTACGGCTGCTCTATGACAAGTGTATCCAGATATCAAGTGGAGTTCATACAGCCAGCGGTACTCACACGCCCAGTGAAGTGAGTTTAAAATTAATATAGGACAACTAACCCCCAATATAAAAAGGTTTCATGGTACAGTGTACATCCCTTTTCATGGAGATTATAATATTGTGGAGGTGTAATGGTTCATTGACTTGACTCCGAATCTTGGGGATGGGGAGTTCAAATCCCAACCTGGCACTAACGCCCCTTTGCCTTTGGCAAGGAATTTTATCCAGATTTGCCACTCTCCACCCAGGTGTAAGTGATTACCTGACAACTCCTGGGGTAATAATAATTGCAGGGCCCTCACAAAGAACTGCAGTGAAGCTGATGAGGCTTCCCTGGGTAAATAATATTATTATATTATTAATCAGCCACTGAGAATGTTTCTGGTTGATCTGTTTTCCAGATGTTATGTTTTGATTTAAAGATACTATGTCCCTTTTGCAGCCAACATCAAATTCTGTAGAACTTCGCAGGAATTATGAATATGTCATGTATGTCCTATCTGTGAAATTTAAACGTTAGCAGTGTCCTAATATTCAAATTATGCAAGGAAACCCGTTTACTTGCTAGACTTCACTGTCAGACACTATTGAGTGACTGATTGGCTTTTTTCATCTTTGGTAATAACATACATAAAATGAGCTGTAAAGGGTGCATGAGCATTTGTCTACATCAATAACCCACCTCTTGTAATGGCCAAAATTAAACTGATTGAATCTTTGCGCAGCACAAAACGTACGACCATTCGGTACAATGGTCTGAAAAACCAGACTATTACTTACTGGCTCTATAGCTTCTAAGTCGATTCAACAACTAATAGTCGTTATTTTCCCACTTACAGACATTTTCAAGCCCCTTTTTTTTTATACTGAATTTTGATTTTCAGATTTTTCAAATTTCACTTAACCTTAACTCTGATTTAAAGCAATACTCTCTAGAGGTTGTGTATAACCAGGGCTCTACACCTACTCTTACGTAAGGTTGTTTGGATTCAAAATGTTAAAGTCTGTATGTATGAGCCATACCGGTATATAAACAAATCTTGTAATTCAGGGGGTCTGGACTTGGAATTTGGGCGCTCACATGTCCCGGGAGCCTAGTTCATGTCAAGCCGTGGTATTCGTATAACCCTTATTTTATATAGCTTACATAACTTTAAATTGACATGAATGATTTTTTCATCATTTTTCTTGTCAGGATCTCATCATGTGGAAAGATGTAATCAGCAGTAAAGATCTGATAGCTCTAGGATCAAGAGAGAAAGCCCAGTATTTGAATGATGAAAGACTTCACTTAATGGAGGTGGGTTTTTTAGAGGTTTCCTCTTTTTTAAGTTACTGTTTTGATTTAACTGAAAATATGTATTTTTCGGATGTTTTGAGGTACAGTAACCCGTCAAGTAGAAGGATCTGGGCGCAGTTTCACAAAACGTGTTATCAATAACAAGTTAAAATAACTGTTAAAAGCTACTGAAATAGTTGCATCTGATTCGCTGAGAGCAAATTTGTCATAGTAACTTAGCATTTGTTATTGATAACAAGTTTTATGAAACAGGGCCCAGATTTGTATTATGCTATGCCTATTTACAAACATATCATATTCTGTTCAAGTTAAAGACTTTCCCAAATGTATCATTGAGAGTGGAGAAAACCTCTCTGTTGATTTCAAATTGTATCTGTATTTGTGTTCTTTCAGTCATAATATATCACTGATTTGTCCGTAATCTGGTGGTAATGGTGGCAGTGGGGTGGGGGTTTGGGGGAGACAATAGATATTGAAGACACCTGAACATTATCTGTGTGATGGAGAAGATGTATTGAAAATAATATTGCGAGTGATATTCGTTTGTCTCGCAATGTATGCGAGAAGATGTATTTGTTATTTTTTTCCAAATGATAATGTATACTCAATAGTAATTGATCATGTGGTACATAGCTTCAAATCCTTGTAACTGCATTATCTATATTCCTCTGTTATTATTATTCAACTTTGTTTTCACTCACAATTCTTTTTGTTGACATTAATTTTGTAGCAATTACAAGCTAAGAATCGTCAGCTAAGACAAGTGATGGAGCAGATGAGGCACCTGATGTGGGATATCAATACCATGCTTGCTACGAGACATTCCACACCGGATTGGAAATGATAAGACTCCAATCATCAGAGAGAGAGCGTTAGCTACCAAGACTGTTGATGCCCACTGGGAAAGATCAATGGTGTGAATATCACCAGGTTAAAGACAAAGATGCAGAGTTATGGAGACTCCCTGATAGAAAATCATGGAAGCACACATTTCACTAAGAAATGTAAAGACAGGTGGATCAACTGGAAATGGCAATTCAAGTTTATCTCCATGGAAGAGGGCAGAGGCATTGATTTGTTGAGACTGTCTGACTGGAAGTCAGTGCACATGTGCATTTGTTTGATGGTTTGTTTTACCTGACTAAGCTAAGAAAGCATGTTTTTGCTTGTAAGTAAGCAACCACGGGCGTGACGGCTTTAAGTCCTCTCTGAGGGACTTAAGGGGACTGGTAAATTGACTTGGTTTTAACCAGTTATGAGACCACTGCTTTACTACTGAGCCATTATGCCTGTGAATCTGACTGAAAGTGTTGTGATATAGAGAAATTCACATGGTTTGACTGGAAGTAGTAGAAGTCATCAATGAAGCCATCGATGAGTTGAAAAGAACATCAGTTGACATTGGAAACAGCAGAAGCTTGAATGTGATTGGAGGGTAGACAGTCGTGAAACTATTTAATATGTGCAACTCAGAATACCCTCTTGATTTTCATCAGTTATGTCAAGACTCCCATCTGCTGAGCATATCTTTCAATATTTGACACATACCAGGAATTGATCTGAGCATGTATGCAAACAATCAGGAAATTACCATTGGCTGTCTGGAAAGGGTCAAGGGTCAAGAGTCAAGCACCATTGACAAGAAAAATGCTCTGAGAAAACAATTGAAGTCTACAGTAACTGAGATTGACTCTTGAAATATTTGTTAAATACCCTCTAGCTGTAGAAGAGTAGGTGTATCATTTTAGAAGAATAAAAGTCAGAAGACAATATGACAGTGATTTAGCTTGATATATAAAAATATATAGAATGAGATTTGAAAGGAATGGGCCATTTTCCTAATGTAATCAAATTTAATGCATTATGTCTTTATGAAGTGCCTCGATACAAAATATTTCATACACCTGTTATGAATAACTGTATTTTAATAGTCTGAATGCAAATTGCATACTTGTACATTATGTGTTGTTAGGTAGTTTGTTTATCCCACCTAGCAACAACTAATATATGCAATTTGCATTCTTACTATTGAAATACAATAATATATAACAGCTTGTTACTAAGTAAACTTGAATAAATTTGATTACATATTGATAATGGCTTATTGAACAAGTGAGAGATACTAAAGTCAAACTGTCTATAAAGGCTACTCAAAGGGAAACATGTTAAGTGGCCACTGTAGATAAATGGCCTTCCTATAGAGGTGTCATGGTCAAGTGGATACGTCACAAGACTGTCGATCACTAGGTCCGCGGTTCAAGTCCCGCCGCGGCACTAATGTCCTTTGGCAAGACATTGATCTACATTTGCCACACTCAACCCAGGTGATGTAAATGGGTACCTGGCAGGAATTAATTCCTTGGAACGCTAGAGCGCCGTAATGGCAGCCGTGCTAAAGCCAGGGTAATAATCAGGAGCGCCTTGAGTGTCAAGTCTGACAGATACGAGCACTATACAAGAACCCAATATTATTATTATTATTATTAATACAGGTTCTACAACACACTTTTCTTTCTTGAGGGATAAGAAATACATGGCCGCTATAGACAGGTGGCCTTTATAGAGAGGTGCCCACTAAGACAAGGGAAAGACTGGGACAGAAAGGTAGTCGGAGATGCAGAGGGATATGTAGACAAAGGAAGAGAATAGACAAGAATATTGTGAGAGTTTGTTGCAATAGGAAGTACACAATGAGGGGGAAAGAATGGAGAGAGGGAGAGAGACAGAGAGAAGGGGGAGGAGAGAGGGAGAAAGACAGAGAGAAGGGGGAGGAGAGAGAGAGAGAGGGAGAGGGAGAAAGGAGAATGAAGGTGATTTAAATAATGAACTTAAGGAGGAGATGACAAAGTGATAAGTTTCCCTCCCCTGCCCTTGCCCTAATCGATCGCTTTGTTATTTCACACTCCATTCATCAAATGTGATTGGTACCACCCTCCCCCACCATCTAACCCTAACCCAGTGCCCCCTCAATGGCTAGACACAACTGGATACTTCTTTGGCAAAACTTTGGGGGGTCAGAGCACTTTTTTGGGGGTCCAGTTTTTGAGGCAAAATTTAGCGCTGAAATTAGCGGGGGTGAGAGCATATATATATATTTTTTTTTTGATCCAGATTTTGAGGAAAAATTTAGCGCCAACTCAGCCAGTCGGTGAATAACCGGGGAGGAGTGATTTTTTTGGAGGGGGACATGCTTTTGTTTTTGGTTGAAAAAAAAGTTAAACGTTTTTTACCGTTTTAGAGGGCTGGGGGGGGGCCGGAAAAATCGCCACGTGGATCCGCGCCTGCATTTCAGCAACATTTGTAAATCACTGGTATCGAATTAGTAATAAATCACGTTTGAATTTTATTTGGGGAGTCAACTGCCCCCAAGCCCCCCATCAGTACTCCAGTGCTTCCTGGCTATTTGGGAATGTGTTAGTTTGCAACAGAAATGGAGAAACGCGTATTTTGTTGGAAATCATGTGATATCACGAACATTTATAAATCACTTGTATGGAATTGAAAATAAGTCATGGTTTAATTTTATTATATTTAGGGGGGCAAGCGCCCCCAAGCCCCCACCCACCCGGTACATATCATTAGTGAATAATTACAATTGACTTACAACAAATAAAATGATCAATGAAATATTTGCTTTAATTTATTATTGTTTGTAATTTTTATTTACAGCATTTCTATTAACAAGTTTCAAAATAAATAAATGATTAAACAGAAGAAGAAACAACATGTTTCGATACCTTCAGGGGATAAACCATAGAAGTAACTTAACCTCTTTACAAGATTTATCCACGTGAGAATATGTCTCGTGTCACTGATTTTTTTTAAATATCTCCATCTGTAGACATATCTACATAATCCTATATGTAGTGGCGTAGCTATAGGGCTCAGGGCAAGTGCCCCTATAAATAGCAAAAGAAAGGGGGGAAATGGGGAGAGGGGAACGGAGAGAGGGAGGGGAGAGTGGGAGAGGGAGGGAGGGGAGAGAGATAGATGGGGAGGAGAGCGAATGGGGGAGATGGAGAAGGGAATGTGGAAAGAAGATGATAAGACAAAGTGCCTCGTCATTGCAGCTTGGACCACCGCTACGCCACTTTTAGTAAAAGATCTTTAGACTGCACGAGACCATGCAGTTAAGCAATCAAAAGATTCATATTTCTATCTCATAAGATACTTTGATTAATATAAGCCACTTCGCGGAGATACTACATGTATCAGCGAATGCATGGGCAGAAACTGTAAAACACATCGAGCCGACTGCTGGATACGTGTTCGTAAAAGGTATGTATAATCATTATTTATTTATGCACTGGCGGTACATTCTATGATAGTGATACACAGCCAGGTGGAAGTATTATTTTCAAGAGGGCAAACAAAAAGGTATTCATGAAGCACCTCCATCACTTTGGCAGTGATTATTATAAAATGCCCAAAGTGGGACGTCTACATGTGTAAAAAGTCTGTGGATATTTGGGGGTCATTTTGTACAAATGTTCACGAGTGGGTTATTGGTGTACTGTATACACAATGACGTATATTTTCCAAGGCTATTTTTCCCGATATGAAAAAGCAATGTGCTTTTTAAGGATTGTTACAAACTAATTTACATTTTGTTGTGAACTTATCTAAATTTATTATAACAATTTATTCATTTAAATGACTTAATAAAGAACACGCGTAAAACTATGTTCATCTATCTAATATATCATCCTTTGAATGTTCTTAGACACTTTCTTAGTTGAGATTTTTTTTTAACGTTAAAAATACTGTACACACGTAGAGCTTCTTAAATCCCGCTGCATTTCACACATCAGATGTCACTTATTTCAGTGTTAACAAAGTTTTCAATCACAATCACAACAATAACAAATCAAATAATGCAAGTCTTCATGTCTTCAGTGTAATGTAAAAAGTGATTTAAAAGAACACAACAAACAGCATATGTAAAAATACAAATTTCAGAGGTAATTCAGATATCAAAATGTCAGAAGTAAAAATACCACAAGTGAAACTAAAATCTATGGGGTTAAATTTTCGGAGATTATGCCTCCTCGGTCATCAAACCGACTCCTCAGTCCACACTAACCGATTTTTGGCAGTTCAAGTGGAGTAATGCAATTTTTTGTTCGGCCTGCAGGTGTCGGTCTCTTGTTGTGGATCGGATATTAAAATGACAGTCAAAACATCAGAGGTAGATAATTGTGTGAGATGTAAGTGTATCATAAATTAACATGCAAGAAATCAGGGCAACGTTATTCGAAACTAATAAGTACAAAGTTCGCAGACAACCCATTAAAATGCGTGTATTCAATTTAACACGCGCTCTGAATAATGGGATGTCGGTGAAGTTGCATGTACTAATTACGACGGTTTCATGAAACCGATGCTCAAATGTCTGATGAAAACATGTCAGAGACAGAGGCAATATTGAAAGCCGAGTAATTACTTTGGACACATTCACGTAGCCGATTAGATGGTTCAGGGAGTTTATTCATGCAAGCTTGTCCATCTCACGGGTCCATCTACCAGAATGAGTCGCTGCTGGCAAGTTTCTAGGAGATTGTCGCTTATACTCAGAAAATTAGCCTTCCTCACAGACGAGGAGGATGAGGATGATGATGATCATAAAGATGATTTATTTGTCCCACGCCGTCTGAAAAATAAAATTGTATCCATGCATGACAAACATGATCGCAACTACTTTCGAAAAATCTATTTTTGGCAATTTCATTATGGGTGTGTGTAATTGGGTTTTTACAGACGTGTGTCAATCAGACATGATTATTTACGTCTGGAGACCGACCTTTAACGTCACCATCCGAAAGACGCGACTCAGTTTCGCACCTGCGTCCTTGGCTGGATCAGTTTGTAACTTCAATTGTTAGCTGGATTACAGGCGCACGCCACAACGCCCCGCCACAACGCCACAATATAGCCCCGTCTATCACCTTTTGAAACATTACGAACATTACAATGGCGTATTACGTAATCTGACCATGATTTCTATGGGATATACAATGGGGTATTGAAATTCCTTGAGTCGATGTTTTCAAAGAAGTTGTAATCGTGATGACAGATGATCGTTGGTATACCCTTTACCAGGCGCGGATCCAGGATTTCTTAGACGGGGGGCACAATTTTTATTTTTATTTTTTTCTCCCGCAAATTTGAAAATCGCGCCGGCCGAAAATTCGCTCAGTGGGGGTAGTGAGCACTATTTTTTTTTTTGGTCGGGGGGCACGTGCCCCCTTTGCCGTCCCCCTGGATCCGCCAATGCTTTACAATAAAGTAGGTATTTGTACTAACTATCGGGGGGGCACGTACAGAGAGTTTCATCAATGACCAAACTTTGTTTTAGGGTAGTAATTAGGAGAGTAATTAGGATAGTAGCTAGGTTATGGGAGTAAATTGTAATAGCAAGTTAGGATAACAATTAAGTTAAGACAGTACGTTAAACTAGTAATTTAAAATAGTATGTTAGGTTATAATAACAAATCATTAGAATGAGTTACTTAGGGTAGTAATTAGGAAATATTTAGGATGGTAAGTTATGAGAGTAAACTATAATCAGGGGCGGATCTAGCTTTTTGCCAAGGGAGGGTTACCAAATGACGATGCGGAGCATCGTCCACGAGCCGCGATCGAAGCGGCGAGGCGATTTTTTTTGTGTGTGCTAATTTGAACCCCCGTAAGTGATATTTTCCTGGCATCTACTAACACAGTGGAGACCACAAAAAGCAGTGCATGATAACGTCTGTTTAAATCGAGTAACAGTTTAAACAGTAAAAAGCAGTGCATGATATAACGTCTTTTTTAATCGAGTAACAGTTTAAACAGTTGACCCAATGACGATGCAGAGCATCGTCCACGAGCCGTGTAGCGGCGAGGCGATTTTATTTGAGCTATTTGGAACCCCCGTAAGTGATGTTTTCCTGGCATCTACTATATAACACAATGGAGACCATAAAAAGCAGTGCATGATAACGTCTTTTTAAATCAAGTATCAGTTTAATACACAGTTATATCCAGAGTTATCATGTGTTTGGTTAAGTTACCAGATGAGTTGAATATCTTCCCACAATAATATTTGCACTTGAAAGGTTTCTCTCCAGTGTGCGTTCTTTCTTTCTTTTCTTTTTTTCCTTTTTTTTGCGGCCCAAGGGGGCGCCTGATAATAGCAATTTATAATACAATGTAGTACTTAGGATAGTAAGCTGGGAGAGTATGTTGAAATAGTCAGGTATGATAGTAAGTTTGGGTGGTAACTGGTAAGTCAGGATAGTAAGAGAGTATATATCACTTTACCTTTTTTCTTGGTCTGCGGAACCCAACAGCCTTTGCATCAAAAACTGACAACCTTCTGGGTGGCATTGCCTTAAAAGTATGAATAAAATCATTAATACAATAAAAATCAACTTGTGAGAAATACAATTCATTTCGAGGGACAACTTCAATTCATTTAAATTCGATATTTATAAATATCAATGTAAGTAAAATAAAAACTTTAAAAAATTAAACTCACAAAACAATCTGTAAGGCATATCAAACTGTATGTATGTAGATATATGCAAATGAAAGTAATAACATGTTCAACTATCAAAGACCCGGATGGTCTATATGAAAGCCAAAATACACTCAGGAAGAGTAAGAAGAACGACTGAAGAGAAATCGAAGAAAAGATAGCTATCCTTTATAAATTAAAGGGGGTATTCAGCAGTGTCTAAGTCTCTTGTGTTGAGATGATGATGACGATAACAACAACAACATCACAACAACAATAATGATAATGGTAATAATGATAATAATAATAATGACAATAAATATAATAATAATAACAATAATAACAATGATAAATATAACCATGATAGCAGTAGTAGTAGTAGTAAGAAGAAGAAGAAGAAGAAGAAGAAGAAGAAGAAGAAGAAGAAGGAGAAGGAGAAGGAGAAGAAGAAGAAGAAAAAGAAGGGAAAAAAGAAGAAAAAGAATAACAGCAATTATAATAACAATAATTTTAAATTTCTAGTGCCCTTATAGAACCTACAATTGCTATGAAGGTAATTTTAGACCCCAAAATGTGTGAATTTAGATTGATTACGATCATACTAATTCAGCTCCACTTTCAAAAAAATACGATGACCGTTAATTTGTTTTATTTTTTATTAATAATAACAATACACGGGCCAGCCGGTTGTGCGTATTATAACCAACACGAAAAAGCCAACAAAAAGCCAATATTGGCATTGGCTGGAATAAAACGTATAAGGCGCTATCTCGTTTTTCAACGGCTGGTTCAAAATTACCGAATATTTGTGGGGCACCACAAATATTAAAAATGGTTATATTTATGGATATTTTAGCCGTCTCCGAGCCGATTTCGATCAAACAAAGGTGATCTTGTCATTTAAATTGTATATTCTTTCAAATTTGACACTCAGTTTTTCATTATCTCAGAAAAAAATATTTTGTGTAGCGCCCTCTGCAACAAAACTCACTCTATCCCTTTAACATAAACAGCTAAGTATCTATACAGAGAGAAGGGATAGAGAGAAAGAGAAAGAGAGATAGAGATAGGGAGAGAGAGAGAGAAATAGGGAGAGAGAGAGAAATAGGGAGAGAGAGAGAGAGAGAGAGGGAGAGAGAGAATAAATTTAATATTTACCGGTTTATCCCGGTGGAGTTGTTTCGTATGTGTTTGCTTCACTGGCTTTGCCGATCTTGGTCTTCCATTGTATTCAACATTGTCTTCAGAAAAATCTTCCTTTACTCCGAAGAATTCTTCCATGCCACCAGGGAAGAAGAGATTAAGGACATGACAGACGAAAGCCAGGATGACCGCCACCAGGCCTAAGCAACGAAATCATCAACAAGAAAAGTTTGTTATAGGTTCACATGCTTCACGGGGCTCATTGTGTTCATATTCATTGTCTATTTGGAGCGATGACAATTTAACGTTTCGAAAAAGTAGTGGTCAAATTATGCTGAAAACAATGTATATACATTATTTCGACGTAATCAGATTTGTTAAAAGCATCTTAAACAAGAGCACAATCCGTTAATTTCATGAGTGGGTATTTGCAAAAGATATGCAAATAAATGGAGGATCGGTACTGCAGATATCAATCACGATAGTCATCATTCTCATTACCGATACTATTATTACATCATTACCATGGTTTGAGAAGTAAACCTGATATCATTATCAATATCATGAAATTTAATGTATCCCTATGATTATTTAATGGCCTCTCCCCCATCAAGCATAAGCATAACCAGCAAGAAAATGGTAAGCACGCAATAATAATTATCGTAAAACAAAATTCATTACCCCATTTGTTAGTTTTTGTTAGGCAAAAATAAATCATTAATTAGGCGAGTATACCCCCGCCCCCACCCCGGGACTTAATTAATCTCACCTCCGATCATGCAGAGATAAAACGACCACCCGTAGCTGAAATATAAGATGTGATGAGCAGAGAATGGGATGGAAAGTTGAGATCCGTATCTTATAGACGCATAGATGATATTAGCTCCAAGCATGCAGCTACCGGTCAGGGAGAGCATGAAGAAACCGTTGGATAAAGCACCAATAATCAATATGATATTGGTGATCAACCACAGAGGAAAGGATAACCTGTAGGATTTATTTATAATAAAAAAACAAGAATCAATCAATCGTTAGAATACGGACATTTTTGCTATTTCAGGTAACTGTAATTATGACACGATTTGTACTCAATTCTTCGGAAGAACTGTATTTTCAACACTATAACTTTGACTTTCGTTCTCCTTTGTTAAAGGAATATTGAAAATGAACCTACATAAAGTGTCTGGATTATTTTAATCAGTAAAATCAAATCTAAACCATCATTCTGATCTCACCATCCATAATTACACTACACTACATTACACTGCATTGCATTATATTACATTACACCACATTACATTACATTACACTGCATTACATTACACTGCATTACATTACATTACATTACACTGCGTTACACTACACTACACACTACACTACGTTACATCAAATTACATTACACCACGTTGCATTACACCATATTACATTACTTTACACAATACTATACTACACTACACTATACTACATTACACTGCATTGCATTACACTACATTACACTATACATTACACTACACTACACTACTATACACCACATTACATTACACTACACTACACTACACTACATTACACTAGACTACTCTACACTACACTACACTACACTACACTGCATTATATTACATTACATTACATTACATGTCACTGTATAGGTGATATTTTTGTATTGGACGGCTAGGCGCTATATCAAGATTGATTTAAATCATACTTACCAAACTAACACAGCTGCGTAGTATCCAGCCAAGCGGTAAGAGCGCCCCCATCTAATATCTTCTCCATCTAGGACAAAGTATTCAGCCACCCATAGAATTGGGTAAGGTAGACCACGATACTGAGCCTCACGAAACTCACGATTGATTCTTCCAGCTGAGTAACAAAGACAGTAAGTCAATAAATAAGTAAGTAAGTAAATAAGTAAGTAATTAAGCAAGCAAGCAAGCAATCACGTAGGTAGGTAATTAAGTAAGTCAGTCAGTCAAAAAGTAAGTAAGCAAGCTAGCAAGTAGGAAGGTAATTATAAGTAAGTCAGTCAGTCGGTCAAAAAGTAAGTAAGTAAGCAATCAATTATGTAGGTAATTAAGTAAGTCAGTCAGTCAAAAAGTAAGTAAGCAATCAAGTAGGTAGGTAATTAAGTAAGTCAGTCAGTCAAAAGGTAAGTAAGCAATCAAGTAGGTAGGTAATTAAGTAAGTCAGTCAGTCAAAAAGTAAGTAAGCAAGCTAGCAAGTAGGAAGGTAATTATAAGTAAGTCAGTCAGTCGGTCAAAAAGTAAGTAAGTAAGCAATCAATTATGTAGGTAATTAAGTAAGTCAGTCAGTCAAAAAGTAAGTAAGCAATCAAGTAGGTAGGTAATTAAGTAAGTCAGTCAGTCAAAAGGTAAGTAAGCAATCAAGTAGGTAGGTAATTAAGTAAGTCAGTCAGTCAAAAAGTAAGTAAGCAAGCTAGCAAGTAGGAAGGTAATTATAAGTAAGTCAGTCAGTCGGTCAAAAAGTAAGTAAGTAAGCAATCAATTAGGTAGGTAATTAAGTAAGTCAGTCAGTCAAAAAGTAAGTAAGTAAGCAATCAAGTAGGTAGGTAATTAAGTAAGTCAGTCAGTCAAAAGGTAAGTAAGTAAGCAATCAAGTAGGAAGGTAATTAAGTAAGTCAGTCAGTCAAAAAGTAAGTAAGCAAGCAAGCAAGTAGGAAGGTAATTATAAGTAAGTCAGTCAGTCAAAAAGTAAGTAAGTAAGCAATCAAGTAGGTAGGTAATTAAGTAAGTCGGTCAGTCAAAAAGTAAGTAAGGAAGCAAGTAGGAAGGTAATTATAAGTAAGTCAGTCAATCAAAAAGTATGTAAGTAAGCAAGCAAGTAGGAAGGTAATTATAAGTAAGTCAGTCAGTCAAAAAGTAAGTAAGTAAGCAATCAAGTAGGTAGGTAATTAAGTAAGTCAGTCAGTCAAAAAGTAAGTAAGGAAGCAAGTAGGAAGGTAATTATAAGTAATTCAGTCAGTCAAAAAGTAAGTAAGTAAGCAAGCAGGAAAGTAATTAAGTCAGGAAGTAACTAAGTAAGTATTTTTTTTTTTTTAAGTTTGAAGTTTGAAGTTTATTAACAACAACAAAGTGTATGTACATCATAAAATAAAGTATGCAAGGCAAAACAATAAAATAAAAACTGTACATAATGTACAAAACAATGAATTACTGCAAAAGCTTAATTAATGCTTACTAAAACACATTTATACAAAAGTTCAAGTTGTTGCTAAAAGAAAACCAAAAGTTAGCACAAGTGCTAGTCGAGATCGGTTTTCTCTGTTCACTTTATATCGATAGTGTCTCTCTTCATTACTATAGCATTATACTAGTTCTTACAATTATATTGTATACATTCAAAATACAAAACATTACTAACTGCTAACATAACAGATCATTTATTTGTTCATCAAATAAACTGTGAGGGTATTACGAAATGAATATCTTGTTTTTTGTTCTCTAATCTTCGGAGGTAAGCTATTCCAAAGCTTCGGTCCAACAAAAGAAATAGTGAATGTACCTTGTGTCGTCCTACAAATTGGCAAGGGTAGCATTGCATTTTCTTTTCCTCTTGTTTCATAAGTATGGTGTACAATCTTACAATAATCTAATAATGTGTGTGGCAAATTTCTATTATACAAATCATATAAAAATGTTAAAACTGCCAGTTCATGCAAACCAAAAACATCCAATACCCCCAATTGTTTAAACAGTGGTCCGGAGGATGTTCTCAATAATGAAAACGTAATAGCTCGCACCGCCATCTTCTGAGCTAAATGAATACAATTCAAGCGAGATTTATAACTGCTTCCCCATACCTCGATTCCATAGAGTATGTGGGGCTGTATAAACGATTTATACAAGAGCACAAGGATATACTGAGGAACAAAATATCTCAATTTAAATAGCAAACCCACTTTTCTACGAACGCACTTATTAACACAATCAATGTGATGCCTCCAAGACAATGTAATATCAATTTGAACTCCTACAAAAGATGCCACGCTCACATCATTAATGTCCGTATTAGACAGTCCAAGGACACCATTTACATCAACTGCCCGTCGTTTACTTTTAATAAACATACAATTAGTTTTCTTTAAATTGATAGTGAGTTTATTAGCATCGCACCATTTTTGAATTGCATCTAGTTGCTCATTAACCTCATTTACATCAATTTCAATTTGATTATCATCAAAAGTGTGAAAAATATTTGAATCGTCTGCAAACAATCTAAAGTTAAAATAGTTAGTACAAACAAGGTAAATCATTAATATAAACTAAAAACAATGTAGGACCCAGACCTGACCCCTGCGGCACGCCGCACGTTATAGTCTTTCGGTAAGATGAGGCCTCCTTATAGCATAATGTCTGAGAGCGATTTAAGAGGTAATTAGCAAACCATTGGAAAGCAACACCACGTATACCATAATGTGCCATCTTTTCTAGCAAAATATCATGATTTATAGTGTCAAACGCCTTTTGAAAATCTATGAATATACCAAGTGTAACTTTCCCTTCATCCATTGATCTCATAAGCGTATTAATAAGATTAATCAAAGAAAGTTTAGTACTATGTTTCTTGCGGAATCTGTATTGATGTTTATACAAAATATTATTTGTCTCCAAAACATCAATTAAACGAACATTCACAATTTTTTCAAATATTTTCCCAACAATCGGCAAGACTGAGATAGGTCTGTAATTTCCTGGATCAGACTTTGCCCCCTTTTTATAAATAGTTGTTACCTTTGCTACCTTACGACAATCGGGAAAATTACCTTTTTCTAATGACAGATTAAAAATGTAAGTCAGTGGTACAACAATAAAATTAGCAGCATCCTTTATCAGTCTTACTGGTAAATTATCATATTAGCAAATGAGTGAATAAATATATAAGTAAATAAATACACAAAATAAAAGCATGAATAAGCGAACATATTTAATTGCTTAATTAATTGAGTAATAAATCAACTAAAGAATAAATTAAATTAAAATTACTTTGAAATATGACAAATTCGAAAAATGTATCTGGAGGATTGCTTTTTAATTGACCAATACAAATTAATCAACGAATGTATTGAAACGTGTATTTACAACAGACAGGAGATTAAGCGGATGCTTTTTGCTGCTGCAATACGACATTGTGGTAGAATGGGATAGTACATCAAAGAGAGGGTGTTACACGATCGCAAAAATGCTTTCGAGAAATGAACTCACGGGTAATTTCAATACCTTATTGTATATCCTATAAAATATTCGGATTAATTACGTAATTGTAATGATCACAAATTTCACTTGACGCACAAAGCTATTGAAAGTCACTCCGTGGGTTGATTTTTCGATTGTCTATGAGATCGTTTTGCATATTGGTCGAGGTCAATGATTGTGAACAAATAATTGGAAAGATATTCCCAACTCTACATCACCGATAAGATAAACTTCACCAGGGACGTATAGTACTTACCAAATCTACCGAATCCGTTTCTTCCTTGCGATCCTTCGAAATGAAACCTTTCATTGTAGTTGACTCTCTCACCCGAAGCAGCCGACTCACCGTCTTGGTTTTCAGGTACACCTGAACAATGGAAAATAACAGTCAATAAATGATACAATGAACCGTGACGTAATACTATTATTACGTAATAGTGAACTAGTCCTTTCATTACGATTGGCAATACGCTACGTTATAATGACAGCATGTTTAATACAGTAGGTAAATTACGAGCTTTTACATTTCGGTTTCTTTTTAAAGCGTACATATCCACCACGCAATGTGTTCCAGGCGCTCCAATATTATAATCATTTTCTTCTTTCTTCTTTTTCTTCTCATCATTATCATCATCATCATCATCATCACCATCATTTGTACTATTATCCTATTATTATTATTATTATATTATTATTATATTATTATCATTATTATTATTATTATTATTATTATTATTATTACTCTTAATTATTACTATTATCATTATTATTATCATTGTCGTCGTGGTTTTCGTCGTCATCATCACCATCATTACAGTTATTACAATTATTATCTTCATCATTATCATCACATTGTTATTACCTTTGAGTGTGATATTGACTGCTCGTAACCCAATTTTGACCCCGATATCAGCCTGTATCTCCCCGGATCTGCCGGCTCGATAAGCCGTCGTGACGTTTCTGATGAACGAAACTTCCCACGATTGACCAAAATTTGACACTGAAAATGAAAAAGAATTTAATTATTCTGTTGTCACAAACACCCAAACAAAATACTAGAAAATGAAGCCGATTCTCTTAATTTGACTGTTTACTATGTGAAATTATGTACGAAATATTGAACGAGGTTATTACAGACGATCAAGCAATATTTGAAGCAGAGACTACAAGCCGACAACAAAGAGCATAATATTCGGGGACTGCTCCTACAGAAATCTCAATACATTACATTAGACCGCCTCACATCAGCTTGCGGTCTTAGTTCGTCTTTGTGATAGTCCTTAGTGGATTACAAGAAGAAGAAGAAGAAGAAGAAGAAGAAGAAGAAGAAGATGATGATGATGAATATGATGATGATTGTACGTGGTGGTGTTGGTGGTGGTGTTGGTGGTGGTGGTGGTGGGACGAAGAAGTAGGAGGAGATGAAGGAGAAGAAGAAGAGAAAGTTAAGAATTTTGTTTCATTTGCAAATCAAGTTTGTGTTTTCTAACATGCGTGATTAATCTTGTGCGAAGAATTATATTAAGCAAAAATGGTTATTAACCATCGTGCAATTTAGCGAGATGTGTAGCCTACTAATGAAATGCATTATTATTTTTGTGTGGTTGCCAGGGGCGTAGACAACGGGGGGGATGAGGGGGATGCATCCCCCCCACCTCACAAGGTGGGGGGGATGGCATGTACAATCATCCCCCCCAGGTTTTGGGGAATGATATTTGCTTACTTAATAAGTCATAATGATGATAATAATAGTAATAATAATAATGATAACAATTATAATATTAATAATAATAATAATTATGATGATGATAATAATAATCCTCATCATTATTGTAATTGTGTTTATTGTTATTAGCCGCATTCACACGGTGAAAGCCAATTCAGACGGTAAAAAAAAGAAAATCTTACAAGTATTTTGTGGTTATCTTGTGGTTTGGAAACCATAAGATAACCACAAGATTAATCGCATAGTATGTACGTATTCATTATGCTTTATAATGAACAGACATATTGTTCAAAGTTTAATCGTTATTTGTTTGTTGTTTATGTGTTCTATTCACAAATGGCCACAGAGGCTGTTTTCATTCATAACCACATACCCCTATCAAGACAACAAAGACTATACCTGCGTGTACACAGTTGACATTGGTTTTTTTTCTGAAGAGGTGTAACAGCAAAATTCACAGAGATAAATAAATACGTAGTGTGGTTCAATATGCAATACTATGTGTCAGTCCATTCTGTATTCGTATGCCACGGTGTGTAGATCTTGTCGATGTATGTCTGTCCATTCAAGGCGTAGTATGTGCGTGTGTGTGTGTGTGTGTGTGTGTGAGTATGTGTGTGCGTGCACGCTTGTGTGTGTTATTTTACCTCATTAAGTATGCATCAGATTGCACGATTTCAAGTTAAAATTGCAAAGCTCCCTACCGTGGGAGGGGACACCCTCCACACCCTCCCCGCTCGGTCGCTTCGCTCCCTCGCTCGGCGCTTCGCGCCCTCACTAGCGTTGGCAGCCCAGTCATCCCCCCCAGGTGTACGAACCTGTCTACGCCACTGGTGGTTGCCTCATATGAAATACCTGATACAAAATGGGAAACTGTCTTAAAATATAGCTATTCAAACAGGAACTTCATAAGCGTCTGATCGAAACCTTGAATAAGGTGTTTTGCCTATTTTGTCCCTCTTGCCCCAGGTATATCACATGGATGCCTGCCAATGTTGGGTAATAAATTACTGGGGTTGCAGGAACCCAGAGTGGTCACCTCTGCACATTTTTGTAAACGAAGAATGATTATGTACTTACACCTCAGAGATGACTGATATCATGTTTTTACTGAGTAAAATACGAATAATTTGAACAATAGTCTTATACTTACGCATTATTGAAGCACCAATAAAGAGACTTATCGTGATCCGGCAAAACAGAAATAATCGCTGCATTGTAAGATAAACAAAAATAGTTGTAAAATATTTTTTAAATATGCCACTTCAATAATCCTTAAGATAAACGAACTTATTAATTAAAGGGGAAGTCCACCCTGATATTAAGCAGACTTTAGTAGAAGCAGTATAAACATGTAATTCATTTTCAACAGTCACTAGAAAACGGGTTCCATACACCACTTTAGTTACTAAATACATCATCGAGAAAGCTTCAGGGTCGTCTCTTTAAAATATGATTTCGTAAAATGGTCTGTAGTTGTACGCGGGTGGGATATGGGTCTTTTGACTGATGAAAGGAGGAACCACAGGGGTGGATTCTTTGTTCCGTTTGACATTATGTAGTAACCCATCTAAATCCTGCTAGAGAGAGCTGGGACAAAGAGAGAGGGAAAGACAGAAAGAGAGAGAGAGAGAGGGGTGGGAGAGGGGGAGAGAAAGAGAGAAAGAAAGACAGATATATATAAGGGGTGGGCATCCGAATTGGGGCTGGGCGAAGCTATCACTTGTTTGTATTATTATTTTTAGTGGTAGTAGTAGTAAAGTTTGCATAACTCGAAGTCGCATGAGTCGAATTTTGGTTGAGTCAATTTTATCAATTTTTCGGACCAAACTATGCAAAACATGTGTTATTTGCACTTCCTAAGTTGAATTTTGCATAAGTTGAACTATTTTTGGTCCCAACTGATTCGACTTATGCCGAGTTGATTGTAATAGTAGTAGTATTAATATTATTAATAGTAGTAGTAGTCGTCGTCGTCGACGAATATATAGTATTCGTCGTCATCGTCGAAGTAATAGTCGTTGTAGTCGTATATAGTCAGTAATAGAAGTATAGTAGTAGTAGTAGTAGTAGTAGTAGTAGTAGCAGTAGTAGTAGTACTAGTAGTAGTAGTAGTAGTAGTAGTAGTAGTAGTAGTAGCAGTAGTACATGTAGTAGTAGTACATGTATAAGTAGCAGTAGAAGCAGTATTATTAGTCGTAGTAGTAATAGTAAAAATGATGCAAACACGTCTTTAACCATTAAATCAATGTAACACGTCCATTTACTGTTCTAATGCTCATATACTAGTCATAGAAGCTGTTATTCGTCAGTGCGATTTATGACAACGTTCCTCAGTATGTTAATTGTAGGACCCGGATAATGAATACCAACTGATAAGTGTCGACATTCCACTTTCAATCAATATCACTTTCTTGATCTTACCTGCCAACCTCTTATCCCTGGAAGGATAGCGAAGAGAGACAAGGCGATGATGATGAAAGCGAAGATTAATCCAATAATGAGGACATCCTCTGTGGCAGGTGTTTGGTTCGGAGAGTAATAGGTCGGCAAGCCACCACTTCGAAAAGCATCAAAAACCATTGTCCGCTAGATCATGAAGGCTGAAAAGAGACAAATTATTTTGGGCATTTGTTAGAACAAACCATGAATTGGAGTTAGTGGTTAGGGTTACCTTAAACTGTATCTTTATTCAATCATTTATTATAACATCTAAACATAATCCTGTATATTTTCGTTGATTTTACGCGTAAAATACATATGTAAATGTACCTTAACAGTAACACAGCTCGAAAACCCCATATCACGTAACGTAGGAGCCTATTGTGAGTAGGTATTATGCATTTTGTCTCTTGAGAGCCAGGAGGTCGTTAAAGCTCATATTCTAGGACAATAAATGTCCATTAATTTGGTACCTACGGCAAGCCTATGCTATTTCGAAGTTGTTCATTTTCATTGCATATCACAAAAATCTTCTAGCTACTGGATATCCTCAATTGAAATGTCGAAAAATAGCCTCCTCTCTTTGCCTAGAAAGTCAGTCACGGAGCTGGTCCACTATTTGTGACGTCACGCCCGGGGACGAGTATATTCACGTACCCGGATGTTCCATAGAAAACATGGGCAGAGAGATACGAATTTCTGCTATTTAGTTTCAAAGTTTAGTTTCATAACTCTATGTAGAATTCTTCACCTTCCCTTATATTTCATAGTACTAATATCAATTCCCTTTTCAGAATTATGACATAAACAAGCCAACGATGCGCTATTAGTCGATATTTTCACCATGTAATTTTGTTTGAGTGTGTTGAATTTGGTGAGATTGTTTTCGTGTGCTCGGTAAAGTAGATCGGGTCGTTTGGCTTCGTTCGAGTCTTTCTCGCGTTCGGTCTAGCTCGCTTTATACATATACACTTTCGATTCACGTACGGTACATATTATATAATTATATCAATTGATAATGGCTGGAGAGTTTGACGAGAACGATCTTTTTATGGATTTTGAAGAGTTTATGGAGAAAGATGATGAAAGTAATGAAGGAAAAAGGGACGATAGTGCAGACGAGGATGATGGAAGTTGGGAGGACGCAAGTACCGTGTGGGAGAAGACGATAGAGAAGTCGGAGAGCAAGGAGATGTCGACGTTCCTGCAGCCGGGGCCGGGGAGTAGCGGCAGTAGCACCTAGCGCTCTAGACCGAAGATTTCTGTCTCTTTCGTTCGTTAGCCTCTGATTTGGGTAGGGTCGGCTCCTCTCTTTAGAGACAGAAGCCGACCATAGTGACTGCATTGCAAACTACTGCTCGCGTCCGAGCATTAAACTAATGCCCAAAATACTACATTTTACCCGATGCATATCCGATGCATTTATTATTGTAAATTAGGCCTAGGCTAAACTACATCGGTTCCACTTACCAGATTGACTGTATGATGCGTTTAAGGGTCTTTTTTCCGGATTTTCATCGCCGAAATTGAGCTCCAGGCCATGTTGAAATTCTTGCAGCCGTATTTTAAACTGTTACTGCGCATGGAGGAAGATGACGTCATCCATTGACAGTAACAGTTTAAAATACGGCTGCAAGAATTTCAACACGGAGCTCAATTTCGGCGATGTACGTTCAACAAGCCGCCTAGAGCAGCGGCCTGGTCTTACCTGCCGATTCCGCTCGCTTCACGAACGTTCGTGCAAGAGCCGTATCACAGTGCGGATGAATATCGTTCATAGACGTCGTCCGCTAAATAGAGGAAGCTTGATCTCGTTCAAGTGTGATATATATATTTAAAACAAATATTCAACTGGTTCTGTATCCTTTTTTGAGGCAGTCAAACACATCCATGATAATTACAGTCACAGTTCTAGGCCTATTCGTTTCACAAAACTGCTCCTGTACCTTATCTGATGACAAGATAATGTATATGTACACCCGCCTATTCATACCTGCATATGATTTAACCTTATTTTCCAAGCAGTAAACCCGTCTTAAAACTCTACCAAAAAGGATAATGTGAGGATATAAAAAGAAATCAGCGACTGGAAAACGTTGCTTAGTTATTCTTCATTCAAATAAAAACAGAAAATCTATCACATAAACTCGTTAACAAGAAAAATTCTAAGCTCTAATAGGATAGCATTTACGTGGGCATGTCATTGGCATTCACTCTCACTCAGCCCATGATCCCCGGTCGTGACGTCAAGAATAGAGGACCCGGCAATTCCGTGCATTTCCGGGTTTCCGACTTCGAGATTTTGGTGGAGTTTACTCGCATAAATTTACTATTCTGAATTTGTTTTGTCGGTTGAACGCCATTTAGTGTTATTCTGGGGGTTAAAAGCTTTCTATTGATGTGATTATCTCAATATTTGGGATTATCCTAGAATTTCACCTTTAAAGGAAACCTCACCCCAAAGAATAAGTGTAGGTATTCTAAAAAATATGAGATGTATTTATGCCCTTTTATGTACAATATTCCTTACGAAAGTGTACAAGAGATATATAAGTGAAGATATTCTTGGCATGATGTAATGCCTTTTAACATGCCATGTACCGTACCAGGAGAACTTGGTCATGTAGCATGCACCAAGCTTGAGTTGGAAAGACCTTCTAATTCAAGTACAAAAACTTTAATTATCAATGAGGGAAATTCATAGTTATGAAGGTAACAATTATATTTGGTGAAAAAGTATATAACAGGGGAACAATAAATTGTAACCCATTTATTTAGAATTACTCAAATATAGCAGTTGACAAATCTACTTCAGTTATGCGAAACCTTCACCCCAGAAGAGCACTAACTTATTTATGCAAAAATAGCAGGTGCATGAATGAAATGCTTGTAATATCACCACACACACCTAGGAATGAAGCATACATAAATTTGAATACAAAATAACTGTCTCCGCATAGTACGTCGCGCGATCGAGAAAATGGCGATGCTAATGACTTGCAGATAGAGAAACTGTACATTATTCTTGCTTTATACCTCTCTCATACACTTTGGTGAGAATCTTGTAGATTAATGGGCAAGAATGCAATAAATCTCTCAGAATAACTTAAGTTTTTTCTTTGGATGAGGTTCCTATAAGTCACAATACTTGTGCACATGATGAGTTACAGCTCTCCTGGCAACGTTGTGCAATTATACTACAGCTTGTTCTGGTATCGAAGTTAACTTGTATCCGATTCTGAACAAATTAAATGTGAATCAAGAAAATACTACATTCAATAATACCTTCATCTTAATAGCGGTCATTTTCTAAGATAGAGCTCTCAAGGAAGTGTGAACTTTGTTTTTCAAGGACTAACACCATGTCGGATGGAAATGCTTAGTGATTTGTGGTATCTTATATGCATAGAGTACATGGACGCCGTTGTGTAAACACGTGTTTTCTGACAGCTCCGGGCTGGTGCCAACTAATTTCACACTATTCTACATACAACTGATACATATGCGGGTTACTTACGTCAATCTACATGTGAACATATAATTGTATGAATTGGACATCATTTCGTGCGCATTTTCATGAGATTTAGCCGTATTTTCGAATGACTTGAATCAACCTACAATTATCACCATGCCGCGTGACACCCGAGCTACTACACAGCAGTATGCATCAGCCCAAACCACCCTCCGACCAGCCCACTCTCAGTGAGCTTAAGGAGGACGTTATGAGACTCTCGGACGTACTTTGCAAGAAGATCGACGGTCTTCGTGACGAAACGAATGCCATGCACCGAAAAATTTCGGATATTGAAACATCACTACAAGACACAAGTGATCGTGCTCTGAACATTGAAAAAAACGAAATTCCGAAGCTTCGTAATGAGCATAAAGCCGACATGGCAACCTTAGAAAAGAAATTGCTCATGATGGAAGTTTATCACAGGCGCAGCGGAGCACCCCAATTACCGAGCGATCGACTCTCGTCCAGTAAACATCATTTGCATAAAATAAACAATTGTGTACCGATTGATGCGAAAAAAGTAAACAAATTTCGAAGGCAAATTCTTCATTAATTTGATGAATATCAGCAATCAAAGCTACTAAATCGATTATTTAAAAATGTGCAAGACACTCATGTGTATAACAAAAGTTATTGATGCACCGAAAATGTGAAATTTAAGGGATAATTTTGACGAAAAAAACGAAAAATGAGATACGAAATCACCGTAAAATTCACCATTTTTTCGAGACCGGCCAAGAATTGCCTCATATGAACAGAAAAGAAATTTAATTATCTCAATCCTTCTGAAATATCTCTTTTATAGTTGCTGGATAGGGTAGAGTCAGAGAAAACATACCCCAACGTCCGAATCTCATCGAACAAAAACAAGCCTTCGTGTGCGCAATATGTTATGACCAGTCCTATTCATTCAAATGTATGTTATGTCAGGGAAACCTCGCGTGTGCCTGGGTTATACATGTGTTGCCGGCCGAATGCACTGAGCCCGAAGACGCATGCGCAGAGAATAGGGACTCTTAGATTTGCACGACGAGAACGTGCACCTGCTGCGTGGACATCCTTTTAAGGCAATGTTACGTCCTTTTAAGGCACTGCCGGGCAGACTGCCAGTGCTCGACAGTGCCTTAAAAGGACGTCACATTGCCTTAAAAGGATGTCCACGCAGCAGTCCACGTTCTCATCGTGCAAATCTAAAAGTCCCTGAAGCCCCATGAAACAGAACTTATAACTATAAAAATACTCCATCGGCCAAGCGAAAATTTCGCCCATGTATGGATTCAACCCTCATGAACATTCATACTAAGTCTCTACTTCCTGCATTGCTGGATAGGGGAGAGTCAGAAAAAATAGACGGCGTGTTTATCGAGGGGTGAAGCTCATATCTCGAGTTTTATTCCATGGAATTTCATATTTATTTCACTGATATCAAGTTCATAATAATTGTAGTTAGTATGGAAAGTTTCATAGCGATATTGGCAGTAATAAAGGCGCAACGCGAATTTTAAGATTTTACATTCTAGCAAACACATGTTCGGATTCACGTAGATGTCCGTTGGTTATTCAAATAGAACGGGCCGTTAATGATATGCTAATTGGGGTGCTCCGCTGGGCCTGATCAGCGCAAAGCGAACCTTCTATTTTACGGAGTAACCCAAAGTAGAGAAGAAAACGTGTATGAAAAACTACAAAATGTCTTCATTGATTTGGGTATATCAAGGGAAGAGGCTGCAAGGATCATAATTGTCAACGCCCATCGACTCCCACGGAAATCGCGAGACACAGACGGAGCAGTGGCAGGCGACCAGGGACCCGACCCCATTATCGCAAAATTCGCCATCATGCCAGACCGCCAGCGCATCCTCGAAGCTTACGACAACCAATCACGCAACAAGAACGCGGCCGCCGATCACGTGACCAGCCGCGGCGCCACCGCCGGAACCCGCAGCAGGATCTCCGTTAGGACCGACCTGCCGCCTACCATGAAATTTCGCCGCGGAAAATTAGCAAACACCGCCTACAATCTTCGCAAAGAAAAAACCTATCGACGAAGATCTTCGTCAAAGGAACGGACGTCATTCTCCAGTTCAAGGAAAAGAGCGCGAAAGATTGGAAAACCTACACCGACTAGCGCATGGACATGGACATCGTATATTATGATTGAAGAAAAATTTCCGAAACTACAGACGATATGCAAGAGAACAGATACAAAAGTAAGAAAAAGACTACAATTTTTTTTTCTAATGTAACCTGTCAATTATCATTCCAGTAATAATGCAGAACAAGCTCATAACATTGCCATTACCTAATATCAAATTACTGTTTGGATTGACCCCAGATTTTTTAGTAATTTGTATCAGTAACTTTCATGCTTTCCAAAAACGGAATATTGAGATGTTATATATTTGAAACTCGATTAAACTCAAAATTAATGACAAAGTTGGAAAAGAGATCCAAAAATAAACCTTATTATGTCATCGAAACATTATTCTTTATTTAAAGACTAATTGAACTGTGGACTAAGGACTAGGAGGGAAAAGGGAAAGATGGTAAAATTTGAATTGATTTTTGTTTTTGTTTTCTCTGTCAAAAGAAAAATGGAAAGAGGAAACGCTGTTAAAATGGAAACGTACCATTTAACTTTTGAATTACATACATCTGTTATTTCGCTTTTATATGTTATTTGTAAGGGCCAATTTCAATTTTTTACCCTCCTTGTACCCCTATTCGTTTCCCAAGGTACCACGCATTTACACGCAACTATTTTATTTAATTATTGTACATTACATATGCTCGACTAGTTAACATTTTCTAGCCTGCCTGCCTGGTTTTATTTTTGTCAATACAGAGACAAAAATAACTTGAATAATCAATATGGCGATGTAAATGCCCTCATTGGTATGTAATCGTAAATTGTGCTTTTGGCCATTGTTACTTTCGTGCCTCCGACCTAGTGCCCGGGTGAGTCAGCTGATCATGTAACGCGGGATATATATATTATTATTTTTGCTTTGAATAACTATGCAAATCAGGACTGACCGAAACAAATTCGTAGTGATTTTTTTTTTTTTTTTTTTCATTGTAGCACAAATATTATACATTACATATACTGACTATTTAACACTTTCTGGCCTGCATGCCTGTTTTTATTTTTGTCAATACAGACACAAAAATACTTGAATAATCATTATGGTGATTTAAATGCCCTATTTGGTATGTATTCTTACATTATGCTTTTGGCCATTGTTATTTTTGTGCCTCCGAACTAGTGCCCGGATGAGCTAATCGAGGCACGCGGGAATGTTTGTTTTGTTTTTGTTTTCGTTGTTGCTTTGAATAACTATGCAAATCAGGACTGACCGAAACAAATTCGTAGTGACTTTTTTTCATTGTAGCATAATTATTATACATTACATACACTCGACTATTTAACATTTTCTGACCTGCATGCCTGTTTTTATTTTTGTCAATACAGACACAAAAATACTTAAATAATCATTATGGCGATGTAAATGCCCTCATTGGTATGTAACTTAAATTGGGCTTTTGGCCATTGTTACTTTCGTGCCTCCGACCTAGTGCCCGGTTGAGTTGATCATGTAATGCGGGATATTTTTTTGTTGTAGCTTTGAATAACTATGCAATTGAGACTGCCCAAAACAGATTGGTAGTGACTGTTTCATTGTAATTTAATTATTATACATTACATATACTCGACTTTTCAACATTTTTTGGCTTGCATGGCTGGTTTTATTTTTGTCAATACAGACACAAAAATACTTGAATAATCATTATGGCGATGTAAATGCCCTATTTGGTATGTATTCTTAAATTGTGCTTTTGGCCATTGTTATTTTTGTGCCTCCGATCTAGTGCCCGGATGAGTTAATTGAGGCACGCGGGAATTTTGTTTTGTTTTTGTTTTCGTTGTTGCTTTGAATAACTATGCGAATGAGCAAACGCTGATGTAAGATATATAAATGTACCATTTAACTTTCAAATTCCATTCATTTGTTATTACGCTTTCATCTGTGGTTATTATAAAGGCCAATCTCGGATGTTTTACCCTATTAGTTTCCCAAAGTACACGCATTCACGTACATTGGTCATAGTCTCATTACATGACATGTATTCGACTATTTTAACATTTTTTGGCCTTCGTGCATCGTTTTTTTCTTCTTTTTCTTTTCTTCTTTTCTTTTCTTCTTTTTATTCAAAAAAATCTTTGAATAACTTTGCAAATGAGGACCTTTGCTTAAAAAATCATACAAATTGTTTCTCTGAATACCTGGCCGAGTTTTGGCTGATTTTTATTTGTTACTGTTATGCAAATTTGGTTATCTATACCATGCTCAGTGTGCATTATATCATTGTCGATTTCACGAAACCAGTGTACTATTGCTTGTTCTTTTGTTATTTTTCTTCTTTTAAACGCAGTGCGTGGCGACCATGTTTGTGGGCGTGGCCCGCGGTTCACGGTTTGTTGATCAGCGGCCCTCACCCGCTGGACTGGTTGCCATGCCGGCATGATGTATGTTAATTCATTTTTTTTTTTTTTTTTTCAACTTAATTTGTATTACTTGTGCTAAAGCCAAGGTATTCTCATACCCCCCCCCCCTGTAAATCCCAAATCTCATGTCAATCATAATCCAGTCCTTAATGCAGAACGTTGTTCCCTTCTCATCTCCTTATGTAGTATATAGGCTTACCCTCCTTTCTCTGTAACTTAAAAGGTAGTACGTTTCGAAAACAATTCATCACTTTTAAATTTAAACGATAACAATACTTTAAAAAAAAATTCTTAAATTATAAATTTCCAAGTTTTTTTAATTAATGACCACGTTTGAACGCTGTCACCAGCCCCGAGTCTGTTTGATAGTCACGCACAAGTGAACATCATGTACACCCCTGATTTTGTTGGTTTTTGCCGACACCCATAATAAATGCACATGCACTCTTTCACGCACATGCACGCACCAAACACAGAATATTCATTTATACTGGTCACAATACCAAATTTTAAATCTTAATGGCTTTAAATGATATTCTGATTGATCAAGTTTATACACCCCAGAGTAAATATTATACTACTAGTGAATTCAATTCAAATTTTAATTCAAATTTTAATTCAACGGGACCCAATAATAACCTTTACTGTTTTAGTTTATTAAACATTAATATTCGAAGCTTACAAAAGAATTTCGATAATTTTGAAGAATTTTTATCTATCCTAAACACATTTTCATTTTCTTTGATAGGACTTACCGAAACCTGGTTACACTCAACTTCTCCTCCAATATTCAACATTGAGAATTATGAATTTATTCATTCAGACCGTAAAAATGGAAAGGGAGGAGGTGTCGCTTTTTATACTCGTAATGATGTACAATTTAAAATAAGACATGATATTCAATTGGAAGGAATAGAAACATTATTTTTAGAAATTATTGATGATAAACATAAGAATAAAATCGTTGGGGTAATGTATAGACCACCTAACAATGTAGCCGACACATTTTTGGATAAATTAGAATCATGCCTTGAATTTATTTCTAGAGAAAATAAAGATATATATATTATGGGAGACTTTAACATCGATATATCCTTACCTTTTACCGTTCTTGGCCAACACTTCACTAATTTATTATCTTCATTTTTTTTAAAACCTCTTATTAATAAACCAACTAGGATTACAAAATTTACACATACTATAATTGATAATATTTTCTCAAACGTATTAGATAATAAACAGAATGGAATAATATACTATGATATTTCAGACCATTTACCAATATTTACGATAGGTCCGAATGATAAACACCTACTACAAATTCCCAATAAAGAACATACAACACGACGTAAAGAAACAAAGCGTAATATTGAATCCTTAAAGATAGACTTGAGTCAAGAAGATTGGTATGATATTTATTTTGAAAGAGATGTGAACAGTTCATATGACAAATTTATAAACAAACTTCTTTGTCATTATAATAAAAATGTGCCCCTCTCAAGAATTAAATCAAATAAAAAGAAAAATAAACGACCATGGATTACTCAAGGTATACTTAAATCAATATCTACCCGAATTCGTTTATATAAAATCTCACTTCGATCACCTACAAATGAAAATCAAAATAAATATAAAAAGTACCGTAATAAATTGACTTCAATTATTCGTTTATCACGCAAATTATACTATGGCAATAAAATTGAAAATAATAAAGATAATAATCAATCATTATGGCAAACAGTTAATGACATTTTGGGAAGAAAAAGGATACTCCAAATAATATTGAATTTAAAGATAATGGGCATCACATAGATCCAAATGATGTTGCTGAGGCATTCAATAAATACTTTACTAATATTGGACCGGATTTAGCATCGAAAATAATCAATGAAAAGAATGATTTTTGAAATACTTAAACAAAAACGTTAATCAATCCTTATTTTTAATCCAACAAATATTCAGGAGATTTTAGAAATTGTTCGTTCATTAAAATGCAGTAAATCTAGTGGCTACGATGAACTAAGTGTATCTTTATTAAAACAAATAATTCACTTCATAGCTTCCCCGTTATCACATATCTTTAATTTATCTCTTTCCCAAGGGATTTTTCCCGATCCACTAAAAGTTGCAAAAATAATTCCGATATATAAAAAGGATGATCACTCTAAAATTTCAAACTACCGACCAATTTCTTTACTACCAAGCATTTCAAAGATATTAGAGAAAATAGTATATAAACGATTATATTCTTTCTTAGATATCAATAACTTATTAATTCCTAATCAATATGGATTTAGAAAGAACCACTCTACTGATTATGCTATTCTACAATTATGTGACAAAATAACTGATTCCCTTTCTAAAAAGAACACACTGTAGGTGTTTTTATGGACTTATCGAAGGCATTCGATACAATGGACCATCGTATATTAATACGTAAATTAAAAGCATACGGAGTTAGAGGGATTGTACTTTCTTGGTTCGAAGACTATTTGCGTAATAGACATCAATATGTTATTTTTAAATCTACAACATCTAATATTTCCACCGTAGAATGCGGAGTACCACAAGGCTCCATATTAGGTCCCCTACTGTTTTTAGTATATATGAATGATATTATTAATGCATCACCACTCCTAACATATGTTCTGTTCGCAGACGATACCAACGTGTTTTATTCGCATAAAGACTTAAGCATTCTTATTACAACCCTCAATTTAGAATTAAATAAATTATCATCTTGGTTCAAATCCAATAAACTCTCTTTAAATATTAATAAGACTAATTGTATTTATTTCAAAAACATACACTCTAAACATGTACTTCATTATGATATTTTTATAGATGACATGCCCATAATTGAAAAAGAAGTTACAAAATTCTTAGGTGTAATGATTGATTCAAATCTAACTTGGAATAGTCATATTAACAACATTTGCATGCTAGTCTCGAGAAGCATAGGCATTTTATATAAATTAAAATATTATCTATCACAAAAGTCACTATTTATGCTTTACAATTCCTTCATTTTGTCATACATATCTTATTGTAACATAGTGTGGGGTAATAGTAGTAAGATGAAAATTATGTTGATATATCGTCTCAAAAGAAAGCACTTCGGCTTTGTACACATTCACATTATTTAGCCCATACTGATCCAATATTTTGTAAACTAAAAACATTAAAAATCGCTGACATTCACAGTTTTCAAACTGCAATCTTTATGTATAAATTTTGGATAAATACTATACCTCTGGCATTTCGAAATATTTTTGTTTACAATAATGATATACATTCTTATCCTACACGACACTCATCCGATTTCCACTTAACCAACCCAAAAATTATTATGGCCTATAAATCGATAAGACACCATGGTCCAGATATTTGGAATGCTTTACCTGACAATATTAAACACTCTGCATCTCTTTATTCATTCAAAGCATCGATGAAAAAATATTTAATATCCAAATATTCACAAAAATTATAAGGGTCTCAGAGGTCTTGATTGTTTGTTTATATAAATTAATTTTAGATGACCAGTTCATTAACAATACGAATCGAACACTTACTTCACCTGCACACACCCACTTGCACACACTTGCAATTTGTTTCTTCTTTCTTTAATTTCTTTCCACTTTTTATTTAGATACTTTCTGAACAAAATCTTTATGCGTGACACTCTATTCTCTGACATACTCCTATAACAGCGCCATGTATCCCCACCCCCCTTCCCGGCTGCTATCGACTCAAGCATTCTTGCTTATGATAGTTGGCCTCTGCATTTATCTTGATTATTTTTACTTACCTCCATACTTTCATGCTTTCAATTATATATATATATGCATTTTTATGTGTGTATATTTAAGTTGTCACTCTTTATCTAAATCAATTATATTATATACTATTATTGTTATTTGAATGTTTTATATTTGATTTATCAATAAATGCAGAAACATCTGCTAAAAAAAAAATTTACAATGTTGTCTTCGAGAGCAAATTAATGATATGCGCAAGTAATTTGTTCACACGTTGAGGTGTATTAAAAATAACCGTCGAGCATAGAGACGAATCATCCGTTTTCGTGAACATGAACACAATAATGCTGTAGTTCTAGATTAATCTAGCAACATTATAAACTAGGATTTGGAAACGGTATTCAGTTTTCTTTGTAATGAATTAGGCTACGACTGGATATGTCAAAATTAGACAACCCTATTCACAAAATCAAAATCGAAACATCCTAATGATAATTCGTTGATACGGAATGATATTTACACATAATAACTATTTACTCTTGTCATCTACATTAAACCTTTAACAAAATGTTATTATCATACCTTGATTCTCCATGAGCAGGTGTCAGTAAATTTACATCCGGGTATCAGCAGAAACGCAAATTCACGCCATCATGAATAAAATCGTGTAAACAAAAATTTTTGAAAAAACAAATATATTCAATTAAATATGTTTCAATCACACTTCAGAGTGATTTCATTCCATTGGTCAATAGGTTTTGTCCTTAACGCTGTCGTTCACTTAGTTGTGGATGATATGCCAAGGAAACTACTATAGGACAACCGGGTTTGTATATTTGACAACACTAACTGCAGATTGAACGTCCGCGAGTTTTTTCCAGCCAAGATTTGCAGAAGGTCCGATCTGAATGAATACTGGAGGGGATTCGGGTAATATTGAGTTAGTCTTTCAGAGCAGACTCTATGAAAGATATTTAGTAGATATTAGTGATTTCAAGCGATCGTTGGTTCAGTGAACAAAATAAATTTCTTTCTACTTTTATAGATATTAACTATGATATATTAAATGGAAAAGTGTGATTTCTTTATTGATGAAGGATTCGGGATATATTTCATCGTTTATAATTTAAAACGTATCACACCTCTTAAAGGAACTCATATACGTTGCATACTTTATTTCATTTATCTTTATTCCGTATAATATAATATTCATATAATATACTTTTTTTTCAATAGTATTTACTTCGACAGTGTTGTTGGAAGTTCTTTTTTGTCGTTGTTTTGTTAAGGTAATGGGATAGCGCATCCAAGGTATGAGCCTACAGACTAGCTATTCTTCTATTGTTAAAATGCACACAATTGTTGCCGGGCCATCTCCTTTATCCCATCACTAAGGAGATCCAAACAGGCCTACTTATTCTGCTGCAACAGACTCTATTTTGGCAGGGGAAAAGATTTTGGGAATGAAACAGCAAAACAACAGCAGAATCAACCAATGACTAAAGCTGAGACAGGGCAGCGTTTCACGAGACCGTAACAAGTACAAGTTTGCCGACAAATCATTGAAAAGCTTGCATCAAAACGAGACACGCGTTTCAATGTGATGTCGGTACGTGAACTTGCATTTACGAAGGTTTCGTGAAACGACGCCCAGAACTACAGATCTTGAAACTTGAATTTACCATAGTAATCCAAAACCGTAGTAAGTTAATAATAATAATAATAATAGTAATCCGGTATGTTAGCTCAAACAAGTCAGATATTTGTAAGAATTTCTATCCAGTATATCTTACAAATTTACAGACTTAGACCATCAATATGCTATTTCATCTTCAGTATGTTTTATTTGATTGTTTTATTAATTCAAGAATTGTTATATGTCATAACATGCATTCTTGTCAAAAGATATCAGATAAAATGAGTAATTAATTTCCAAGTTTCTCCACTAAATCTAGTCTGATGCAAATGAACTGTATTTTCGTGATATGCACCCGTATTATGAGCATCCCCGAATTCCAAGGAATGAGTTCAAATTTGCTTCTATTGATATGTAATCAGTGAAATTTCAGGAATTATTTCAGAGCCTTAAAAACGAGTGATTTTTCTCTTTTAAGTAATTTCTTGCTGTTTACTATCCTCGGCAGAAAAAAAAGAAACATCCGTATAAAAAGTGGAACAATTAGATCCCACAATGTATCACAGAAATACCTTATTTGCTACCTTCAAAATGTCTCTTTAAAAATTCCTATTCTCGCAGTAATATACGCCTCATGTTTCTTTATTTCACAAAATAATGTGACTTGCATATTTTAATGTGATTTTTTTTTTTTTTTCGTTTCAAGTTTCAAGTTAACTTTTTAGGCACAATGGTAACCTGTCCTTTTAGTGTCTCTCAATATCTGATATCATCATCATCATCATCATCATCATTATACCCATCACCATTATACCCATCACCATTATACCCATCACCATTATACCCATCACCATTATACCCATCACCATTATACCCATCATCATTATACCCATCACCATTATACCCATCATCATTATACCCATCAACATCATCATCATAGTTGTCGGTCGTCATCATCTTCACACAAGAACCCAGCATGAAATATGACAAGGTGGTTTCTAAGTTGTAGCTTTCGATAGCTAGTTTCATACGAAATAAGGAGCACTTCATAACATAATATGAAAATGTATCTTCTACAAATATCCTTTTATTTATCCAACCATACAAAAATAAACAAAACGAAACACCAAACTTATCGTTCTCCACATATGTATGTACATTATTATGCATAGAGTCTGAACTATTCGTTTTCACTAAATCGTATCGGAAAGACAAAAAAGTAATAACAAAATATAAACAAATCCGGTTATACATGTATTTATAGCTTATTTCAAATAGGCGTAACTTTTATTTGTTAGTCGTTTACTTCTGTGCTGACATACACCACAAACATTAATGCTTCTGAAAGCTAAAAAGGCAATTCTATTTATTAACTCTATTAAATGAAATGTCATATGAATATATACATATCTTTTTACTTCTAAACAACATACATACTCATTTCCATCACTCAAAAATTGAAATTTGTGTTTTTATCGTCGATATCAATTTTTCATTGTCATTATTCAACTTGAAAGACGAGATTTATATAATCATGCATCACTTAAAAGTGGGTCTCTATTAACAAACGTTTCTTTGCAGCTAAAATTGCACATCGGTTATGTATCGAAAGAGCTAAAGGTATTAAATTCCATTTATTACTGAGAGTTGTTAAGTTGTAAAAAACAGTTTTAAAACCGAAATACAACCGATCACATTTAATTCAAAATACCAATAAGGAGTTATTCCTGTGATTTCTTGAACATGATATTCTTGTGTACCCTCCCAGTATACAACACGCAATATAAAATGTTTGTGAGTTTAAATGCTTTCTTCGTTTTAATACACCTTGTCGGGTAGCCATACACGTGTAGGCCTGATAATAATCTCTCTACAAATAAACACAACAATACATACCAAACACAATTTAACAATAGTTTCTTTAAACATGAATGCTATCACTACATTTTTTCAACTATTAGGTAAATTCGGGTATTTCATTCTGGATTACCCAAAACATAAATATGCCTATCCGTATATTGTTTGCTATCTTCATTCTTCAAACATACACTCAATCCTAGTCTGTTACAATATTCAACGAAGTCGGATTTAGCGACAACACTGATATACCAGATTTACGCTTTGCTATCACCTACAGTCTGCATCAAAGGTATCAATACTTGTCTCTAGTGCCAACAAACGAACACAGAACGACGAAAACGAATGATCGTGTATTAATGCTCCACCTAATAGCATCATTCTCAAAATGCGGTAAAACTCTGATAGTATATCAGGGGGGTGTTCCACAAAGATTCCAAGTCGAACTTAACTCTAAGTTGAACTTCAACATTATGGAGAGCCATTTGTAGCGATAATATAAAATATATTCAAAAGCAAAAATTCAAGTATTTTAGACTTTTCATAAATTCAACATCAAGAACATGAAATCTCCTTAATAATAGAAAATATGAATGATTTGAATCAACATTTTAATGCCTTTTAAAATAACCTTTACAAAATACTTTCAAAGATGCTAACGGCTTTCCATAATTGTTAAGTCCAACTTAGAGATAAGTTCAACTTAGGATCTTTGTGAAACACCCCCTGGTAATATTCTTTTGCTATATTTTGTCTGTTTAAGTCCACAAGCTATGTCTACTTTGATATCTACAGTAACGGTGCCACAACACACCCCTCATTTTTAAGTACCAACGTTTATGGACAATGCACAACGTAAAAACAATATGAAGTGACATATACTTGTACAAAAGTAGATTGTTATACATGTAGTACTTTTAAATTCAGTCAATTATATAGAACAAGTTTTAGAATGTTATATAAAAAAATACGTTATGTCAGATCGCATTTACAAGCTCTCTTGATTTAAACAATGAATCATTTCATGTCATTTGCCATCCAAATACATATACAAAATGTGAAAAATCCTCCCGTAACCATGGTGTCCTAATGTATAAACCCCCGTCCTACTCTTAAAGTTATTAAAGTTGATGTGTTACAGTCATGAGTGAACGTATAAAATACTATAATACTCAGTAAATGTGTTGTTATCTATTTTGTACTACGTGATAAAGTAAATTTGAAATGAAAAATAACGATCAATTACTATGCGTCACACGGGGTGAAGATCAATGCATTCCTGGGCATAGCCTACCCTTGCAATAAATATATACGTGCCCCGGTTCTTCAAGCCACCCAAGGCGAGCCTCTGTGTGTTCCCTCTGTCGCGTCATTGGAGGTGCTGGTTCTCGGATACAATCTTTAGAAGTTCTCATAGTGATGGATGAAGGCTGCTCCATCAAACTTGTTAAGGTCTACACATGCCTGCTCCACTCCGCCGGTCATACCTGGAGGACCACAGCTAAACACTCCAATCTTTCCCACCTGTTCAGACACAAAGAGTACTCTGATTAGAATCATTGTTGAACAAGATCATCATTGAAGACAGGATTCATGTTATCTAAACTATATCACGAGAGGTGTATAGTAGATAATAAATACTCGTTCACCAAACTATCTTTTTGGGGAGTTTCACTTTAACGTATTCTATGCTATATGGAACAACAAGTGTCAAGTTTTTTTTTAATGTACACATGACTTTAAAGATAAAGACCAGTTCTGGTCATGCGATTGCATTGTGAAAGAAACGTTGTGGAATCGATCAGAAAAGGTTGATCATCTAGCATATAACTATTGGTGTGTACTGCAAGGTTCTGGAATCATCAAAATGATAAGACATTTGGCCCAGTCTTTGTAAAGTTACAAGCACTGTACACAGAAAGATGTATATGGGACTACGCGACCACGTGCGCGATATCTATTTGGTCCCAATAGATATAATAATTTACCAAATATATCAATTAGTAGGCGGTTTCCCGACTTTCCCGGCAAAATTTGTATCATCACGTATTAGTGAAAACATATTCTTTCACATGATTGGTAATGAGAGCTTCCATTTCATTTTTTTGAGAGAGGGGCGTTTCCAAAACTGGTCTTCACCTTTAACTAATAAATAAAAAGAATCCAGTCAAGAAACGATTTTCATGCCAAAACGACATGATTGTTTTATCATTTAGTTACAAAGTTATGGTAATTTTTAGAGGATGGAGAGATTGACAATTGGTGCTCCGTGCATCAGTGGACTAAATCTACCCACTAAGTCGGGTTTTAACCTGGAGTAAAGGTAATATGCTTGGCCATGAAGAATAGTGAGATACTTACCCCAGGATGTTCATCCTCTAGTGACTGAAGGAACGAAGTGAACTGAGGACGTCCGAAATGAGTGATGGACTTGAGACCAGTGAACAAAGATCGGTTGGAGATCTTCTGGAAATGACGCTCGCAGATGTACTATAGGGGAAAGGGACACAAACAATATTGAAATTAATCAAGGACAGAAATATTAATGACATTGATCAAAGACTCAAGTATTAATGAAATTGATTATCTTTATAACTAATGCACAAACTTTCAAATATTTTTTTAGATGGAAAGCTCAATGTATCATACGCGTGGAATCAAATGAAACATAAAAAACAAAATTTGCTATATATCTCTCCATTAAGACAAGGATAATACTCAGCGTCAATATTTACATGTATAATCTCTCTCTCTCGGAGTGTTCAGAGTCGCTCCGAGGTATTTGGAACAAACTCGTGAATAGATAGTCATTCTGCTCATTGAGCAAATTGCTCGATTCCTGTTCGGTTCAGTTTAGTTTAGTATACTTTTTTCTTAAATGTTAAATGTTGTTTATTCATCTTAATTTCAGAAAATACATATAAGTTAATAATAAAGATGTTACATAAAACCAAGGACAGAGATTTGAATTACATTGGATGCATCTCATGCAGGGTAAAACAATTACAATACACAATAACAAAACGGAAAAGAAAACATTATAACGTCAGTTTTTTTAAATGAAAACATTAATAATTTGAAAACAAAAGAGTAAATAAATATTTTCTTAATTAGGAATACCTCACTATACATTTATATACCGTGGTCATTTCTACCAATCTCTTCTTAATATCATGAGTAATCAACCACGGCAACCTAACAAACAGGTGAGTATACGCATCTATACACACTCATAATTTAACAAGAAAAAGAAAACTCGACTTTATTGGAGTTTTCTAGATATATTCTTCATAAATCCTTAACCAACTCCCAAAAATAGAAGAGCCTTACCAGCATAGTAGTTCGGAGATCGAACTTCTGGAAGAATTGAGTGACGAAGATATGAACGCTGACGAGATCATTTGTGTCATTGTCCTCCACGTCTCGGATGATGTCGGTGAGCCATTCGTAATGCTTCTGGGTACGGGTCACCCAGATGAAGTAGACCTGAATAAATAGATAGGATTAAATGTCACATGTATCCGAAAAGTTCTCAAGTCTCTTTTTTTTAACTTTATGTAAGAAATTCTAGCAAAGAATTATTGAGTTTCAAAGATACCATTATCTTCGCATTAGCATGTTATGTACCAAAGATCCACGTATTTATTTGGATACACGGTGCACAAATTTAGGTCTCGTTTCAGAAAATCGCAATGTATCGCCCCGTTTTCACTCTGATAAGATACATTATTAGTTGTATTCTGTTTCAAACCACTCAAAAGTTTGTTATTGGTTAATTAAACCCCCCAAAAAGTCAGAAATATAAATATGCGTATAACGTAAATGAAAATTTTCCATAATGTCATATAAAATGAAATAAGAAAAAAGAGGGTATTGTGTAGAGGCCGGATCGTCGACATACTCACCTTCTTGCATGTAACGCGGGCACCGATGCTCGATTTGTTCACTATGTCCTTGAGGATCGAGGCAAATGGGGTAACACCGATACCCCCTCCTACCAGCACAGCCACCTCATACTGGTACCAGTCCTGATGACCCTCTCCGTATGGACCGTCAAGGAACAACTACAATGAAAACAGATGAAAAGAATAAAATAATATGTATTTGGACTAGACGGGCATGAAGAGTATATAGGTTATAGACTATCTGATCATGGTATATTAGTAGAGTTTCTCACTATTAATCTCCTCATGCAGATCTGGTTGATTGTTTTGTTTTTTTGCTAAGCTACACTTTGTACATTGTGGAGCTTTTTTGGACAAAATTAGACGATGGTACTACAACACATGCAAGGTGTTAATTTATTATTGCTCAATAATATTCCATACATTAGCCCCAAAATCTAACTTAAAGCCTGCATCAAACACAACCCTCATCATTGCCCTAAATCTAACCTAAAACCCCTTTTCCTTTCCCTTTTCTGGCCCTATATCTATGACGGAAATGAAGCTCGGGGCAAATGTCTGGTCACCAAGAAAAATATGTACCTTTGGTAGAGGATGTTCGCGCACGACGTTAGGATCATAGGTAGACCTGAGGTTCATGGTCCATGGTCCTATAGCTCTGATGTGAAGGGATAGGTTCTCTTCATGAGGAGCTGATGTCAGGGTGAAGGGATGGTATTCACTGGATGACAGGGTCTTGCAGGCGATACGGACCCACTGTCCAGACTTGTACTCGAAGCCTTGAGGACGCTTGAATTCAAGCATTGTCACATCTGTCAGATGAAAGATAAGAGGTAAATATTACAAACATTTATTCATATCGTTTTAGCAGCTTCCCTTATGCCCGAGTCACACCTTTGCGTATTTGGCTTGCGTATTGCTGCGTATTTATGGCGAGCCGTTTTAACATTTATTCCTTTTTCTTGATATGATATCAAGAAATGAGTTCTTGATATCAAGAAATTATTATCTGTTGTAACGCAATGGTAATTCTTGATATCAAGAATTCGATTTCTTGATATCAAAAACTCATTTCTTGATATCAAGAAATCAGTTCTTGATATCAAGAAATAGGAATAAATGTTAAAACGGCTCGCCATGAATACGCAGCAATACGCAAGCCAAATACGCAAAGGTGTGACTCAGGCATAAGCTTCATTCCTGTAAATACATTGGTAGTCATTCCCACAGCCACATCGGATCATCAACTAGCCATCTGATCTGCAAATATAGCTTTTTCGTTACAAAGGAGATGAAAGACTGACATCAAGAAAGCGATGTCTCAGCAAGTAGGTAATGTAAAGGGTCATGTTAAAAGGACATCTTATCGAGTATGCTTGATGTTTGATATTTTCTGAATAGACTCCAAAAATTGTGAAAACTCTTTTCAAAAATTGTCCAAGAACTTCGGGCTAATCCCAAAGAATAGATTTTGACAAAGTATCCATATTCATCCCCCCTTGCACTATAACTATGTTGCTGAGGTACCCGCTGGCGTAGCCACTTTTTTACAAGAAGGGCACAGACGGGGGGTGACACAAAATCACAGTCACACGGTTGCATACATGAATAGTGTCAAGGTCATGACCATGAGTTCTGTTTGTGAACTTTTCTTAGCGGATTAAAAGAGAGACAATGGCCTCCTTGTACCCCTCGCCCTTTGATGTACCTGATGGTAGGAGTTCAGCGCGGGTGACAGCGATCTCTGCCTTCTTCCTGCTAACACTGACCAACTTGTCCAAGGTGAAGAGGACGATGGGACCCAGAGCGAAGTAGTGCGTGAACGGAGGTTGAACAAGACGACCAGAGCCGTGCAGGAACATCAGGATGAAGTAGATGATCCACATGTTATGGGTGAACCAGAACAGGTTGAAGACACGACGACGGGCATACTGGAAGGCAAAGGTGTAAATGACGGTGCATACCATTACCAAGAGGATACCAGTGAAACCTGAAGGGAGAGAGAAAAAAATATAATTAAATCATTGATATCATAGTTATTGAGGTTAACAATCAAATCCATTATAAAACGGACCACTCAAACCCACCAACAGGCATCAACTTCTTTTTTTCCCCTTTTTTATGATACAAGAAATAAAATTGACCTGTCCAATTTGCCTGAAGCAAAAACTATACCTCTTGTAACATCTTAAAAGGAATAACGGAGTAATGGTGACACATTATATTTAAGTGAACGAACTCACCGCAATACTAGTTTAGTATACGTAAGAATACTGCGAGAAAAACTAAATGATGAGCAACGAGTGTTAAAGTACCTGTGATAGTACCCCATGCCCAGTAGTGGAACTTTGGAAGCTCATGGGAACGGTGGAAGAAATCACGGAAGTAGCATGTAAGATCATCAGCAGTCTGGGTTGAGATGTGGTAGAAGTTGATTGAATGACCGATGGTGTGCATGACTGAAATTATAATAACACATAGAGATTGTTTATTAGCACGCAATAACAGCAACAGTTACTCCTACTTTAATCAGCGTGGTATTAAAACAGATTCTCTAATTTACTAAATCGTATGTGTGTTCTCTAAAAACAATTTTACACATATACATAGAGCTCATGGTTTTGTCATTTTCTGTATGCAATTGATGGAAAAAATTAGACATTTGAATTCAGGGTCAATTTTGTATACACTAACTAACTACTAATATATACAAAATGAGTTGTTCCTGTAAAAACTCAACTAGTTAGGATTAAGAATAACGTATTTTCATAGGGTACTTTTCCTTGGATTTAATCATGAATTGAATAAAAATAACCCTTATTCTTACTAGAGAAGAAGAGAGCGAGCATGGCGATGAACTTGTGCATGTTTAGAGCCGAGTCGAAGGGAACGTAACGATGAAGGAAAGTCTCTCTTAGTTTGGTGATGGTGTTCCTGCACATGGTGACGAGAAGGGATGAGTAGGTGAACATCATAGCCGAGGCAGCTCCACGAGTCACAGATACACCAAAACCAGCAATACGACGAAGACCAGCAAATTCACGCTCGACAGAGTAGTCTGCGTGTTAAAAAATGTGATATATATTAAGATCAGTGTTATGAAAGCAGATAGTATCTATTATCAAATATCTTGGCACATGAAGCAATTATGATAACGACACCCATTGTTATTATTCCTTCATTTGGACAAGGTAAGAATGCCAATACGTTGAATTTCAAACTGTTATATGTCTCTCCATTTAGACAGGGTTAATCAAAGAACTCCATTACAATGGATTTCTAAATGTTATATGTCCCTCTATTTGGCCAGGGTAAGAGGCCATGAACTTGCTGGTGTTTTAAATGTTATGTTTCTCCCTTCAGAGTTCTAATATCCAATTATGTAATTATAGCAGATATATTTCCCATAACACGAAGCAAATGCGCACGCAATAAGAATATTTACTCACAATAAGCTCTCTCGATGAAGACTCCAGCAAGAACAAGCGAGTACAGAACGACGTAGAAGATTTGAAGTCGGTTGTTCTCGAAGAAGCGGACAAAGGTGTTGTAAGCCTTGCTGCTCGGGGTCTTAGCCTCTTCTTGTTGGACTGTCTCAACGCGGACGCTCTTAGACTGGGCACGCTTCCTCACCCCTCCACCACTAGCGCCAGCACTCTTAGGTGCTCCGTTAGCCTTGCTACTTGGCTGGTCACGGTCCCTATCAGGTCGAAGAGGTTTAAGAGACATTAAGTATAAATATTTCAATGGCATTCAGTAAATATGTACGGCCTCTGGATAATAACGCCATGGTCTTCTGTAGCCAATTGTGCTATGGATTCAGTAGACTGTTTCTTGTGTGCATGAATGCTTGTGTGGTTATGTGAAGAATCGTTCAAAACTCTGACACTAAACTGCACCCGATCATTGATCTATTTCTTCGTTCAATCCAATTTAGTATAATGGAATATAGCATTGTCTTGCATTCAGTGTCATATTCCTGTATTTGATCAATAATAGACTATTATTGATCAAATGATTTGGACTACTTGTTCCATAAGTTTGTAAAATGTCTAAAATGTGTGAAATTCACATACATCTGAACAACAATCAACTCTAGAAACATTTTTGAGTGTGTATTTGTACAGACTACGGACATGACCGGAGATAATTGAATTAAATTGAATCGATTTATTAACGCACTTGTAAGCTCGGATAATAGTCTGTCGGGCACGGGAGTTAAGGTTGCCTCTCCTGATGACGGTGGCAGCCCCACGGCCAGGGGGTCCAGCATCCTTCTGACCTGGTATCTGCGGTATGTTTCCTGCAAGGGGGTAAACATAATGTAAATGTGAAATAAAATTAATTCTGATGATTTTAATTAGTAGTTGATCTTGTTTATTCAAAGTATCAAGGGGACACCTCCGTCACACTAAGGAGAATGACACCAGAATTAAAACAGACCGAAAATATCAAATTATACTGAATGGCCTAGAAGCGGGTTGGTTCAGAATCGGTTTGGAGTCAACACGTAGTGAGATTGAGGTGCGATACATGGAATATCGCCAGGGAGAGAGGTGAGGGTGAGAGTGAAAGTAATGGAAGGAGACACACAGAGAAAAAGAGAAAGAAGAGAGAGGGGGGGGGGGGCAGGGCGAGGATGGTGCAAGTGATAGTGAAGGCAATGAAAGTGATAATATAATTACTAATATTCTTTTATATTCAACAGCTCATGATGAGTGGAAAAAAAATGATGACATACCAGCGAGGTCGAGTTTGGCATTGTTTAGCTCGTCCTTATGTTCAGCCATGACTGCTATGAAGTCGTCCAGGGAAAGGGCTTCTTTGTCTCCAAGGCCAGCATTCTGGAACATATCGTGGATCAGCTTGTCAAGATCCGCCTCTTCAACGCTAGCACTCACCATCTCCATCATAGATCTAGAAAGATAATTTATTACCATCGGACATTGGAACTAGTCGAGGGGTAGGTGAACTCGTACAAAATGGCAGAATTTTAACCGGTTCCATGTAATTACTTAATAACTGTCAACTTACTATACAAGAATCAGATCAAAATCTATTTAATATTATTATTATTATTATTATTATTACTATTATTATTATCATCATTAATATAATTATTACTACTATTATCATTAAATATTTGGTATCACCTGTGCATGGGAGGCGAATAGCAAACTGAATCACTGTAAACCTCGGGTCTCATCTCTCGATATAACTGATTGTGGGTGTGCAGGTGGACCACTACACCTGGGTTTTCCTCTACTCTTCTATAAATAGTTCAGTGGGTTCTTAACTCGCACAAGTAATGGCTCTCCTCTATATACACGGGGCCTCCATTTAACGTGCTATCCAATCGACGGTGTAATTTCCTCTGTAAAATAGCCTGTGTCTCTGCTCTTCGAGAAAATACAGCCGTGGCCAATCCGTTCTTTTTTAAATTCAATTTTTTATCACGGGAGAATTTAAAGTTTCACTACCTACCGTCTTCGAAAGAACTAACCAATTCATATATTTAAAAAAATTAAAGTTGCTAAGTAAACAAACCTTACCATCTCTAATTCTTAACTCAAGGACATCACAAGTCATACAAATGTTTAGATTGTTTTGGGAGAATAGTTATCTCCTTTGATGGTGTGGATTAACTGAAAGAAAAGACAAGAAATGAAACAAATATGTAACTTACTTCAACATCTGCCTGAACTCTTCACGGGATAGATGACCAGACCTGTCGATGTCATACATGTTGAACATCAGTTTCAGTTTGTCTTCAGGTTGTCCTAATCGAGGAAATGTAAGAATAATAACAAGGTGTAAGTCTCAAAGGGAATCAATAGGGTTTATCATAACATTTCTGCCAAGTTGTACCTCTTAGCAATACAAAATCCGCTGGTCTAGGTAATACCTTTAATTACAAACACAAATTTTATGGACAACCATCGAGATTCGTTTCTATTGGATTTCTGTTTAGAGGCTACATCTCATGACATTTGTTCAAACTCATCCAGGTCATTGTTACTGACGTGATGATGACATTACGATAATAAGAATCCATTCCGTTTTCTCATATAACACTTGCAATCATTCATGGGCGAGGGAACAGGAGTATAACATTATGTATCATTGCAAGTAAAAAGGGTTTTGGGATATTTTACCCTTTGCAAAGACGACAATGACATCAAGGAACTCTCTGAATGAAATTGATCCGCTGTTATCCTGGTCGACGAGCTCGAACATCTGTTCGACGAAGAGGGAGTCTGGTTTCATGGTAAGAACATCGGCGAATTCTGTCTTTGTCAGCTCACATTCCAGAATGTCCTTAGTCTCCTTGTTATTCAGGTGCTCCAGGTTCTCAGGGTCAAAGTCAAGTTTGAAGGCCTGTTCAGTCACAGAGAAAAGGTCGATGAAGAAGTTGAAGACAAGTAGGATATATAATAGCTTACAGAGAATATTCGTACATTCTTAAGTTCATGCCTGAATTGTATATTAGTAAGGACACTGCAGATAGAGTTCGTTCTTTCGACTTTCGGTGATAAGGTTGTGGCAAATGCATTTTAACTTCACTTGTCTCTTTCGACCCGAGCGTAGACAAATATTTAACAGATAGTAATATCATCATTGATTGCTTTAAGGACTTCAGTCGCCGGATAGCTAAATCCAGGGTATTTTCGAGAACCGCACGATCCCTCTACACAGAACAATGATTATAGATCTACAAGTAACAAACGGCACGGAACACGGCTCAGAACACGGTGAAGCAGTGAGTGGAAAGTCTTGATCTATCAAGCCCTCAAAGAAAACAAAATACATAGAAGAAATCAAAATACACGGAAGGAAACAAGACAACCTAATACTCTCAATTACATACCTGGGAGAACGCCATGAGGAAGAATTTCTCAAGCAGTTTTGTGCGATGTTCCTTCGTGACGGCAACCTTGAGAAGTTCCTTCTCTCGGATCTCTTGCCTCTCACGTCCAACACCGACTTCATCACTTGTAAGGAAGGCTTCGAAGTCGCTGATGAACTCCAGACGGCTCTCGGGGTCAGAGAACTTCAACACGATGTCGTATTCGCGATCGAACTTGACGACGATGTGACGACGCTGACCGTCAGGGGATACCAGTAAACCGACCTGAAATAGCAACGTGACGTAGCAGTCATGATTTCAATAATAGGGCTTGCGCTTATAATGATTTATGCAAAGTTTCTAACGAAACAAAATGCATGAAAAGGCAAACAAAAATGATCGATTGGATGTACAAGAAAGTGTGAGATTTAATTTTAATTCTACGTAAAAGATGAAATATATACTACATTTAACTCTTGTAGTAATGTAAGTCTTTCATCTCACAAAAGCGTCGTGGATGGAAGGAGCATAAATGTAGAAGAACTAAACTTAAGGAAGGTCTCGTAGTGGTCGCAGAACAATGATCTTAAATCAAAGCAACCGACGTCTCTGTCACTGTTTATTTATTTCACACTTTCATTAATCTGTACTGACGATTTTCTGCGATACTGCGATAGCAACTAACTTTGAAGTCTGGGTTCCTTAAGAGCAAACGCTAACGGATGCGGTTAAATTTGGGAGTGAAGTTGATGGTGTGGGCACAGGATTCAGAATCGCCATGCTTACCTTGGCGTAGTGGGTGAGGTCAACCGTTCTTAAAATTTTGTTACCACGCTCGTTCGTGATTCGGATCTTCTTTCCTGGTCCAAGTTTGACTTGGACTTGTCTCGATCCTTCTTTCTTACCGCACCATTCAGCAGCTAGATAAATAGTCAAAGCACAAAAAGTAATTTCCTTGTTAATTATCCAAAAAATGTTATGAACATCTTATCTTCTTTCATAATGGACCTGTCATGCAATAATCAAATAGTAGATTAGGGGATATTGGAAAGTTATAGAGTATGTGCTAATAAACAAATTTGCTTTTCGATGATATTCATTGATTTCTATAACTCTTTGTTATCACAATAATGCTCAGAAAGACGGAGACAGAGCTAGAAACAGAGACAGAGCTAGAGACAGACAGAGCTAGACAGAGACAGAGCTAACTAGAGATAGAGATAGAGACAAAGTCAGCATCGACAGAGAAAAGAGATTTGGACAGGGAATAAGAGCGACAGAAAACGTGACAGAAAGTGATACAGAGACAGAATATAATGGAGGATACCACAAGTAAATTTCCAATATGAAAGAAATCTAAAGCACAGGCATGGAGACACACTATTCTCGTAAGGACCTAATATTACCTGCATAGGTCTTGAGGCTACTTGGATCACGTGACCTAGTTTTCCTGTGTTGTAACTTGCGAGCTTCCTGGATGCTATGCTGTCTGATGTGAGCCAGGATGAGCAGAACAGCCACAACACCTAGGTACAGGGGGGGGGTCAAAATATAACATTATGAAGAACATAGCCACACATCCTAGGTACAGGGCGGTTCAAAATATCACACTTTTAATCACATGTATATTCATTATCCTTTTTTATATAATTGTGAAGACATAAACTGCATGAGACTCTAATCAACCATAATACTTCAATCTATTCTCCCCGTTAATGCGAAGATGTAGGAATATTGGTGAGACAGAATTTACCATTTTCTTCCATCTGTTTCTCCCCTTTTTCTTCATAATGTCTTGTTCTACAGCTTTTCACATATTTTGGACATAAAGATTCAGAGCATGTGCGTTTTGGGAGGATTCCACAATGCCACATACCACAGTGTCCCTAGAGAAATGTATACCTATCTATTTCTATGAGTTTCGCTAATGGATGATTGACTTAATTTTCGTTGCATTTCATTCCTCGTCAACAATACCAGTGATGTTACTCACCTACAACCCAAATACCGAGGGCGAGGAAGGACAGAGCGTATGATACCTCACTACCATTAAAGTAGTCAAAGGTTTGAAGCTTGGTGCAATTTTCCATGTCATCTTCACTGATGGTTCGGTTCATACCCTCGAATGGATGGTTATCATAGCAAGGATCATCTAGAGTCAGAAACAGGGTCAAGGTGTCATGTATTAACATAGGTTTATTAAGCAGGTGATCAAGGTCTCAAAGACTTAAGAAATCTATTCTAGGGCCATTTCATCTCATATTGTAGCGCCTGTAATATGTTCAGATTAATTTTACGAGGTGAGTGTAAAGCACTGAGATGCGACAAGCTACTGAGATGGGCCAAGTGAGGATTTCCAGGAACTTTTTGATATGATAAGAAAAAGAAAACATGTCAGAATTTTTTGGTTAAAGTATTACGAAGAAATTGGGAAGCTGACAAGAATGTTACAACTCTTTTGATGTATCGTCTAAGAATTGCTAACATGGCTAAATAAATCGTGGGACAGATAGAAGGTGAGTATGGCCTCTGACTGGTTGACTTACTTTCTGTGTAATGAAATGGGTCTTTCTGTAGACTGGATCCGTTGATCTTAGTACAGGCTACAATGATATCCCACAATGTAACGTTCTTGATGAAATCAATCTGTTCTTCACTGAATTGACTACAAGAGAGGAAAGTGGCAAACAGGAGAAAGTAACTCAAACTGAGCGATGGATTCGATACATTAATGATGTGATATTGGTGTGATATTTCAAAGTTAGGAGAGGTGGAGACGGGGGCAGAGAGAGAGAGAGAGAGAAAGAGAGAGAGAGAAGAGTGGTGGGAGTGGGGAAACGGAGAGAAGGGGGACTTTCGGTGACAGAGAGAGAGATAGAGAGAGGGGAGAGGGAGGAGGAAGATAGTGAGAGAGGGAGGAGAGTGGTGGGAGTGGAGTGGGAAACGGAGAGAAGGGGAAGTTGACATATATTAGAGAGAGAGAGAGAGAGAGGAGAGAGGAGAAGGGAGGAAGATTGAGAGGGAGGAGAGTGGTGGGAGTGTAAAACGGAGAGAAGGGGGACGTTCGGTGACAGAGAGAGAGAGAGGGGGAGATGAGGAGGGAAAAGGAAGATCGAGAGAGAGAAGAGTGGTGGGATCTGGAAACAGAGAGAAGGGGAAGTTCGGTGACAGAGAGAGAGAGAGAGGGGAAGAGGAGAAGGAGGGAGGAAGATTGAGAGAAAGAAAAGAGTGGTGGGAGTGGAGTGGGAAACGGAGAGAAGGGGAAGTTGACATATATTAGAGAGAGAGAGAGAGAGAGAGAGAAGAGAGGGAAAGGGGGAGGAGGGAGGAAGATAGATAGAGAAAGAGAGAAGAGGGGGAGGAGGGAGGAAGATAGATTATATAGAGAAAGAGAATGGGGGTAAAGCAGACATGTACATAGAGATGCCGCATATATTATAGCGTGTGTTTACAAAGATGACATTATGTAAAGTTGAATGAGTAAAATACAGTAAATAATATTTGGTAAAGTAGAGAGTGATGTAAAATTTAGTTAGAATAATGTATACAATAATGTCTCACCCATTGAGTTCATTTTCGAACCAGAACCGATCAGCATCTCTTGACCTCACAAACTGATCAAGAATGATGAACCGGAAGAGTTCTCCAGGCCCATTGCTAGTGGTCTCCAATAGACCTCCAGCCCAGATGTCTACCTTCTCAATGTCATTATCATACACATCGGCCAGATCTTCCAAAACCTATCAATCAAACAAAACATTTAAGCCACGATGAATATACGGATGTATTTTTCATATTTTAGATCTCTTTCATCATCATTATTTTATTAAAGTCAGCATTTTTTCCTCTTACGACATGTACAAAGGGCTACTGACTTTTGCGCCATAATGACATTCCCTCCCTCCACTTCTTATTGTCTCAAGCATCTTCATCATTTAGACCAATCTTACTGCTTTCTTTCTTCAACTTCCTTGGAAATATTGTTGAGCTTTCGCTCTAGATCGCTTTCCATCTTCCAGATTATTCCACCAGGACTGTAGAATCCTTTAAAAAAGGAATGCACTGTATTTCACACAGGGCTGCCCAAGTATATTCCGTGCCCTCGATCCGTCTGTTAGGGGCTTTGCCCCGTCTTTTATCAGTCTCTTATTACGCCTCTGCATTAATTAGTACAGTATTAAGTTCAGTGATATTACTATCTAAAAATACTATGACTCACATCATCTAAAATGAATGATTCTTCACCAGGAGCTAGCTCTGATTTGTTATTGATTTCTGCGAATGTTTCTCTTCGTTTCATTCCGAGCGAGACACGAGCTGTGTTATAATCAGGTAACCCATGGTCACGACCACGCTGAATGTTAAGCGCCATCAGATCACGACGAGAAAACTCCAACGGTCCAAATACACGCCCTGGAAACAGTAGAGAGAAAAATCATGATGTCGTTATTAACAGAGGCGTATCCAGCATGCGGTGCCCCTTCGCGCCCCCACTGTTATAAGGCTTCAAAGGATTCACTCGTCCTATGGCAAGAGGAGGCACGCCCCCTTCCAATCCAAAATACCTACCCTTTCCATCGATATCTACCCTTCTCCATCTGATCGTCAATATCTGGATACGTCACTGGCTAAATCCTCCCAGATAGGATGTTGACAAAGTAATGGCTCATCTTTTGTCGCTTATGTTATTTATGATAAATAAACTTCAAATTTTGCATTCACATCACGTTAAAGAAGGAATATGCTATGGGTAATAATTGTTTTGATCTCAAGAATCACTACATGTATGGTTAGACATACCCTTAATAGTATATGATTCTTAGGAAATATATTGCGCAAAAGGGCTGTCCAGTCTCAGAATTGAGAATACCCAAATCTGTATTTGACAATGCATCGCTACCCATTCAATCAGCGTGATGCAATGAGCATTTTGTTTATACGTTGTTCATAATGAATATCAAATTAGTTCGATTCAAATTCGGTGATTGTTGTAATTTTGATAGATTAATACGTAAATGTTTTAATCCATCTAAAACAGTAATTAGATGTACAGAAATTAATTTACTTTGTAGATCCTCCGTAATGATGTTATCTTCTCTCTCGGTGACTTGGGAGGCCATACCGAGAATGAATTCTTCAATGTCATGTTCTCGGACAGAGTGCTGCAACACAAAATATGAGATAAAATAATCATTACATTCCATTAAAATATAATTTACTCGTTGGCGTCGTTTCACGAAACCGTCAGCAGTTCAGGTTTGCCGACATCCCATTGAAACACATGTTAATTACAATACCTGTGTTTCAATGGGATGTCTTGAACGTGTACTTACGACAGTTTCGTAAATCGCTGCCCCGTTTTCATTTTGTTTTCAACTCAATGGAAGAATAGAGAACTGGTTTCGTAATGCAATACATTCTTAAAATTAGATAATTTTTAAATCTCGTAATCCTTAATCGTAAAATGTCTTCTTTGGAGATATGCACTGGGCATTTTTACCGCTATTAGTTCGACTTGCGATTTTAGACGTCTAGGAGTTTAGAAATGTCTGATGGACAAACATTGGGTATTTTAAGAGCAACCTTAAATCCCATTTGTTCAATTTTGCGTTTTGAAGACAGACAATTTTCTTTCTTATGTAAATGTACACGATTCCTTTGTCATGATGTAATGTGTTCTCTAATATTTTGAAGCGCTTTGAGCATTTAATTAGAATGGATAATGGCGCTATATAAATCTCATGTATTATTATTATTATTATGTTGTTGTTTCTTAAAATGGTAGATTTCACCACTCACTGTACATGAATAAAAAAAAAACAGGAAGCTAAAAAACAAGACGGATAGATACAAAGGAATAGTTTTCTACGTGAGTAAAAATGCAGGACACGTCATTATGTGTTTCAGAGGGAAAATAGTGACCGTAGTATATTTCATCAACTATTTCAACTGTCTCTATTTGCGTGGGTGCCAAATCACAAAAGTTTCACATTACATTTTCAATTTCTAACACATCTTAAAATCAAGCCCGCAGGACTTGAACTGATCCACCAATGTGACCAACTTACTTTTTTACAGCAATATTATAGAGTCGATCTACCCTCTCAGGTGCATAATTAAGCTAAAACCTGACAATTTAACCACTGCCCGCCCACCCCTCCAAAAAAAAAAAAAAATCCTAGCCTCTTTATAATGACGTTTTGGGGATTAAATAAGTAGATTATTTTTATCTAAATGGGCAAAGTTCATAGGGGGTTCTTAAAAGCTAGAATTCGTTAATCCTTTGTTAAGTGATATTAAAGCCCATGTGGCTGGTAACAGAGTCTAATTAATTGTTCGTTTTTTTAACCTGTGGGTTCCAGAAGGAGTTACAGGTTCGAACCCCGTGGTTCCCTTGGGCTGCGTTGAACTCGGTTTGACCTTCTACGAAGCCTGAGGATTTCATGGTGGAGAGTCGGAAATCGCATTGTTCATTCCTAAAAACATAACATCAACAAAAAACAAAAAAAACATCGAATTATAATTTGATTTACATTTTGATTATAATGGTTTATTTTTCTTTATTAAACTACATTAAATTGAGGAGTTCGCCGATAACAGAATGGATCATTATACTCCGGAGTTTATTGCAAGTTGGCATATGGGACCATTGTGTTTTGGTTATTGAGCCTGTCTTGCCTCATTCATACACCCAGTGGACGGCTCAAAACCATCATATTGTTGTCTTGTCTTTAGGTTGATTTTGTTAAAGTCTTTGCAATTATACTTCTTTGTATCTTGATTTTATTTCTAAAATAGTAATCTAATTACATTAAGAATAGTGAAATAATAATGATCAACAAAGAACTTCAAGAACATGTCTATTTTTTTCCATGGGTCACAAACACAATATACCGATTCAATTACATAATTAATAGTTGTTTGTAAACGTTTTCGGCCATTCAAAGAAAAAGAAATAAAGGAAGAAAACAAAAAAATTGATTGAAAGTTATCTAGCTACACACGAACCTGCGCATAACACCAGGAGGGACGAGTGTGTGGCCGAATCTCATTGCGGCCGATTGGAACTCGTGAGTAATACCCGGATGGATGTATCCCTTGTAACCTACAAAAAATATTGACAAACAACATTTAATAAATTTGTGCGTAGGATTACACACGGAATAGAAATAAATTGCATAGGTATCATAATGAAAATGAAATTAAGTGTTAAAATCGAATTTGTGATATTCATAATAGTAATGACATAATCCGTTTTGAATAAATCATACTACGATGACATCACCCATTAACATTAGAGACTTATTAAAAAGTATCGGTCAAATTATTCATATGTTAACACACTTTATATGCACAAGTGCACATCCCTATTATCATTTCAAATTTATACAGACAACATGTTTGAAGAAAAAACGTTAATTGACAATAGACGTTTGCATTACTATCAGATCTATCTCGGCACTACTGAGACATTATATGGTCTATTGCGTCTATCTTTAGATAACAGCGTTCATCTAAGTTTAATAAGAAATTCCATTTAAAAAAAAAATCTAATCTTTTGAGATGCAAAACCCTATTTCGTGTTTCGCGAAACTAACAAAAGTCTGAGAAACTCCCCCACTGGGGCAGGGATCTGTTTTGCGTGATTTCCTGATAAGAAGAGTCTAGTATACCCAATCGTTTAAACTTGAATTTGGTCTAATAATAATAACAATAATACATTTATGAGATTTGTAAGGCGCCAAATTCACTGCAATCAAATGCTCAAGGCATGTTACAGCCCACAACAATATCATAAGAGTATGTACAAAATAAACTACATATAATATGACGTCTATTGATAGTCAGAAAGACGTTAACCGAATGATTAGTGTCTTTCTTGCTCTGAGCAGATTAAGATTCTCACCCGTATATTTCACTTTGTCGATCTCGTCTGGCTGAAGATTAAGATATCCAGGAAGCCACTCGTAAAAGACAACATTCTGGGGTAAAAGGAGATCAGACAATTAAATATGACGTCATGAAACCTTCGTTTATGCTGTTCGGCGTTTTTTTTTTAACGGGGGTAACGCTACTTGGAGACCGACAATACCGACGCCAGACCGATAACACCCAACACTCCATTACGACGAAAGGCCAAGAATCAGTCGATTTCGGGTCGATTTCGGGTCGATTTCGGGGTCGATTTCGGGTCGGTTTCGGGTCGGTCTGAATTATACTTGAGAGTGTCGTGAATTACAAATAAAATTCCCGATAGGGCCATGTCCTTGGCATATTCATTATGAAGTACAAAGATTCAAGATCATTCATTAACAATATTTGCTATCTACAAATGCAACAACAAACATAATATTTCAAAATGGATTCAGCTTTTTCAGTTATCCCATTGAAATAATAATACTAATAATGGAGGCTTCTTATATAGCGCACATGTCCGTCAATTCGTGACGCTCCTGGCGCTGCCCCGAATATGAACTAAATCAAATGTATTTATCGAAATAACATCCAGTTTGGGATTACCATCGATAGACTGGAAAAAATTAAACAGCTTCAATTGCACGATTACATTTTAGATTGTGATCATGCTATTGGAAAACACAATTAATGTTCTGTTACACAATCAAACAGAATAACTATACAAGTGTCATGAACGACTGTCGTAACTACTGTATATAGAACCTCGCTCGGTGGAAGAAAAAAAAAAGAGAGAAAAAAAAGGGGGGGTTGTATGACACTTCGCAGGGCCTTTGTTGGGCGCAGTTGCAATTCATTTACACAACCCAGAGAAATTGTTACCAGAGCAGCTCCCGGTATTGATGATTATCCATGGGGGTGTTTCACAAAGACTAAGATCGACTTTAAATTGGACTTAAGTATGGCGGGCCATTCATGCCATTGGTTGTTATCACCATTGGTCTCTAAACTATAATCTTTAGATAATATTTTTTCCTTCAATAATGAACCATAAAAAAATGTAAACTCTGTAGATTTGAGACCACGATTTATACGTCCCTTGAAAGACAAATGCCAGTAAATGGTAAGAGCAAACAGTGGCATGAACGACCTGTTATACTTAGGTCCAACTCAAATTCGATCTTAGTCTTTGTGAAACACCCCCCATACCTGATAGGTAGCAATGACCCATTTCCTCGCCTCGTTGAAGATCCTTTCGTCGTCCCAGCCTGTGTTAGCTTTGAATTTATCTGCCCAGTAGTTGTGCCACCTGAACCACAATACTCCGAAGGTCAACAGGAATGGATTCTCATTTCCACGTGGGTTCCCTAGCTCTGTAGAAACAAACGACAACAAGATTTATGATTCCCTACTCCTTAGGCATGGAATGCCCTTATCCCATCCCACTAAACCTCTTCAGCCACTTGCAATCTTTAGTTTATTCTTCGCGATGGGCTGAAAAGCTGTTTGAAGATTACTAGAAGATTTTGTTCAGAAAAACATAGCTTCTAAGGGTTTACTCTTTATTACTTTTTATTTGATTTGTCTGATTTGATATGTTTATTTTCCACTTTAGAATATAATGTTCGTAAAAACGCAATAATTTAAAGTTGATTCGATAAAATGCAATAATATAAAAAATAGAAATAACATTGAATGATAACATCAACAGTGAAATGAAAAGGACAGACTAGACTAAGTAGATATAGAAGGGAAAAGGAGAAGTGTTAGATGGAGAAATGGCAATGTATGCACCTTCATCGTAGATTTATCTAAAGTCTCAATACGTTTCATACCCTCTAAGTTACCTTAAATTTGTCTCGTTTTACCTTTTACATTTTCTCTTTAATCCCGTCGTACCTTTCACTGAAAACTTTCTTTAATAAGTAGGAAGAAAGGACTTCCCGTAACCGGGACTCAGAATTCTGATCTCCTGACATAAGAGAGAGAAAATGATATTTGATCCCCTCGTAGTGATTCCAATTTCGTTATGATCTCTTCCCAAATTATTCCTTAATTTCTCTCTTTCTGTAGTGGATTTAAAGTGAACATCTTTTTTCGAAACCATCTATATCCACAGTATGAACAGGTCCCACCCCCTTAATTTCCTTATTAATCGTTGCTATTTCTATCCAGTTGAAGGAATCCACTTACTGAAGAAACGCTCGGCATTTTGTAGCCTAGTATCACCTTCTGCGATGGGGTTAGGTGGATTGGCCATAGGTAGTCCAAGTGTGTTCTGCTCGGGGAACTGTGGTTCGTCGTTAATCGCACCATTGTCTGCAAGCCTACCGTCTTTGAAAGATCGCAGAGCGTCTGCCCATGCCTTGGTTGTGCCATACACCAACCCGCCATCAAACCACGGTGTGATCTCGTTCAACTAATGATAGATACACAACAGAATCTCAATAAATATTCGGTGCAAGAGGTGAGTGCTGGCAGGACTGAACCAGGCAGGAGGAAGATTCACAATTGATTACAGAGTGCATAATGCATAATGCATAGGCAGCATTGTCTGAAGGAGAGGGATAGGAAATGAATTTTTGGTCCAATATATCTGTGTATCAATGCTTTGCCATTTATATATTACATCCAAAGATCACTGTTGATGAAGCTGATATTATTTTGTTCCCTGCAGGATATGTTAGAGTAGCTGGGCTACCAAGCCTATGTTTCCTTACCTGTTCACGTGGTACATTCGGTGAGTAGCCCGTGTTGAAACTATATCTGGATCGAACGAAAGGCATGATGGTGATGTCAGCTTTCTCTTCTAAATACTCATGATTTTCGGGAATAGGGATGTTCTCATACTCCCTCGGACATCCTCCTCGCTGGGCATCTAAGATCTCTTCTACTACCTGTTGGCCTGGAAGCAGTGAGAAGAATAAAACTTTATTAACCCCTTCATTGTTCTTTTGTAGTCCCCTTTAAAAAAAACTAGCTTGAGCACTAACTGAAGATGCAGGACTTGAGATAATGGCATTTATATCCTTTGAGAAACATTAATCTGCATTTGCCACTCTCGACCCATGGATTCCTGGTAGGAAATAATACGTAGCATCTTGGAAGAATCAGCCTTGTTAAAGCCTGTGTACCATTACCGCTTAGATTTGAACACTTTACACAAAGCCATTGCTATTATTATTGTTATTATTATCATTATCATTATTATTATCATTATCATCATTATCATTATCATCATTATCATTATCATTCATCATTATTATCATTATCATCATTATCATTATTCATTATTATTATCATTATCATTATTATTATTATTATTATCATCATTATCATTATTGTTATTATTGTTGCTACTATTATTATTATTACCATTATTATTATGACTATTCTTCTTTTCCTTCTTCTTATTATTATCAACATCATCATCATCACTATTGTTATCATATTATCCTTTCATCCTCTACACAAAAGCTTGATTGTCAGTGTCAATCCAAAGAGAAGATAATATTGTTTGATTAACATAATTATGGAACCCTTACCGAAGAATGTCATGAGAGCTGTTCTCCTAAGGTGAGATCGTTCTCCTGTTTTTCCTTGCATGGTTGCTTTGCTGATGCTCATAGGGTTGGGGCGGTCCTTACCTGCCATGGCGTATACCCCATCTGCATAGCTCACCGGGAGACGCCTGGTTAAAGGCAACTCTGAAAACGATCAATATCACAGGAAAGTGTCATCGGGAATGCTAGTTATATGGGAATTCAGGAAAAAATTCTCACGGATTCAAAAATGAAATTGAGTGTTCGATCCTTTCTTTATTTCTGTTGACAGACTGACTGACTGATTGTGTCTTTCTGCATTATCAGAACAATAGCAATTCAGTAATACTTAGCCATTCTACAGATAAAAGGTATAAAGGAAAATGAAACCCAACAAACTTTATTCGATAGCCTTATCAAAATTTTACTAGCAAGGAAACGGCAAACTTGTTTTCCTTGATCAGTAATAAAATAGGAGTAATTTCAAGACAAATTTAACTGGCTCACAATTTTAATAAGGCTATCAGCCAAAATTTGTTAGGTTTTATTTTTCTTGAAGTCATTCTTACCTGCGCCACCCCAGTCTGGATGAGCTAGGTTGTTGTACCAACCGTCATAACCCTCTGGCTCAGAATGTTTATAATCAAAAACCTTGAGAGCATCTGGGGGAAAAGAAGAAAAAAAGATGATATGTCACCTTAATTTTTTTTAAACAAACATACAGCACTGCACATTGTGAAATAAGACCTCTCATGTAAAAGCATTAAATATTGAGTTAAACCAGACCGTGAGTCTATCACATTAACAGAAGTAAAACTTAGACCTCAGACTAACTTCCTTGTTAAACCCGATTTTGAAAGAAAAATTGAGCCCAGCGTCGGGTTTAAAGTTTAGTAGCATACGGGCATTATGAAATTTATTTTTAGAGCAAGCGCCATAGACACCAGCAAAAGCGGATACCGGGCGCCATACAAGAACCCCCCCCCCCCTCCCCACTTCTCCTCCTCCTCCTCCTCCTCTTCTTCCTCCTCTTCTTCTTCCTCCTCTTCTTCCTCCTCTTCTTCTTCCTCCTCCTCCTCTTCCTCTCCTCCTCCTCCTCCTCCTCTCCTTCACCTCCTCCTCCTTATGAGGATGATGATGATGGTCATCATCATAATAATCATCATAATTATCATTATTATCATCATAATCATTACCATCATCATAAAGAGCGTTTTATGCGTTCACATAAAGATGCCTTAGCGATACATCCTGTTAAAAATGCCTAAGAAGTAAGCAGAAAAAGAAAAAGAATCTTACCAAGCATGGCATCGTTATCTACGATAGGCTGATCTTCTTCCGCCGCCGCCGGAGTGGTTGGGGGAGAAGCGGCTGGTGTGGTGGGAGCGTCGGTATTCGTATTAATAGTAGTCTGGGCTGAAGTTAGAAAATCAAGATGATATTAGCCGAAATGATCGATAAAATATCATCTTTCTCATCCATGGTGCTTTTATACATGACATTTGATATAATTGGAATATACATAAACAATTGTATACCATTTAAAATCCTATTAGTGATCTTAAGACATGTATTTTACAGTTCTCACACTTAAACAAAATGAAGGCATTGATTTTTCAAATTACACCAATGCTTTAGGGTTTTGCTTTAGGGTTCACATAATGTAGCATATCATTGTTGTGAAAGGCGAACACATAATGAGGCAGAAGTGATAAGGCATTCATATTCTTGTTACAACAAATAATTTTAAAATTGACAGCTATAGGGTTGATGGGAGAGAGAGAGAGAGAGAGAAGCAGAGAACGAGGAACCGGCAGACATACAAGGGCTACAATCACGACAAGCGAGTCAGAGAGGGAAAAATTCAGAAAAAAATCAATTAATAGTTGCAAATTATATACACCCTTTCCACTGGATACAAAGAGCTTTAAAGCCCAAGTCCACTCCAAAAATAACTTACTTTCAATAGAACCAGAAAAATCAAACAAACCAATCAAAAAAAGTTTGAGCAAAATCGGATAACTAATAAAAAGAAAGTTATGAATTTTTAATGACATGAAAAACTTTGAAAATCACTACACAAATTGGCAACTCACTCATGAGTCTGTGACGTATGGTCCTCACTATCCACTAATTATTTTCTTTATATTGATAATATAAATTTCCTATTTTCATCCTAAGAATCTTATTTCTTCACACCAGCATTCAAGTTAGATTGTTAGTAATATGTTTTTGTGTGTATGCACAAATAAAGAGTAATTTTTGTCCAGTTAAATCATGAAAAATTGAATTTTGATAAACTATTTACCGGTATATAAAAAAAATCAATAATTATGAAATACAATATTCAGAAAATAGTATAAATTCTTCAAAATTCATAAAAGTTTTGGGGAAATGTCATGCACGCAATATGATACAAATCATATTACCTGGGCAAAGGCATGGGGAAATCAAGTTTTGGGGGATAAAAAGGGAAAATTAATGGGATTAAGCTATATAAAGCAATTGATAAGTTGTGAGGACATGACGTCACAAACTGATAACCATCTTGGCAATTTGTGTTGTGATTCTCATTGTTCCATAGTTTTACATACTTTTTCAAAAATTCATAACTTTCTTATTAGTTATCCGATTTTGCTCAAACTTTTTTTGATTGGTTTGTCTGATTTTTCTGCTTTTTTTGAAAGTGAGTTATTTTTGGAGTGGACTTGGCCTTTAAGGTGCCATCCACGATCAGATTTAAAATATGTACAAATTCCCATTTCGCTTAATTCACCATCAATACTATGCCTCGGCAATTAGCCTACGCTAAACAAACCATATACAAACATATTAAATCTAAAAACTTTTAACAAAAACAATTTAAACAATTTATTGTATCTGTATAGAACACATTTAAAAAGCAAACATTTTCTAAAATATAATTCCGTACTAAATTTAGTGATTTTTTGTGAAATTTACATGACAGACGGAAGCCTTTGTGAATCAACATTTCTGAAAATGCAAATACGTAGCTGATAGCTCATTTAACAATAATAAATTTCAATTACTTTTCAGACATAATAATGAACACATTAACTGACAGCAATGCTATGGAGATTGCCTGTTAAAAGAGAATTGTTAGAAAATTGTTAGAAAACCTTGCTTCTAGCTATTTCATGCATGATATATTTAGATATGTCGTAGAGAGGGAAACGGGGAAAAAAACATTGGTCGTGAGAAAGCTCAGGCACCAAGAAATAAACAATAGAAAAAATTTGTATATTTAACATGAAAACGAAAGAGTTCATACAAAATTTCATGTAGCGGAGGGGGAGGGGCAAGAGATTTCATAAATAAACAGATAATGTTACATATGCTAAGATGTATAGGATGATGTAAGGATGATGTAAGGATGATGTAAGCATGAGCGTCGACGAAACAATGATGACATTTTCCGTCTATAGGTTGCTCGTCCCGTACGACAGGGAAACATCGCGTCGTGTGAACGTACCCTACAAGCATTGACAATGTGAACGTCTCTTACAAGCGGCGAATGATTTTACAATGTGAACGTCTCTTACAAAGCGAATGATTTTACAATGTGAACGTCAAATACAATAGAATAAGTCAGGTATAAGGAGAACACGTAATAGAATGAGAACATGTCATATAAATTATAAACTGCCCATACACGATATAACACATAATACCATTTACATAAAGCTCCATTGACCCTGTATAGAGGTGGGCGATAGAGTAGATTTTCATGCTTGATGAATACAAATGAAAATGAAAATGACAGAGAAAAAAACAACGATTTGATTTAAATTCAGCTGCAGAAAGAAACAAAAATGCCAACGTATTTTCTCAAAATGAAAAACAATGGGGTTATACATGCAAATCTAAAATGGTTGTACAAGACGAACATGATGGGGAAAGGGAAGGCTTTAGGAAACAAGTTTGTTAAATGCGATGATTCTTCTTTTTTTTTTGCCAGGATGCGGGTTCGATGAAACTTCTTGGTATTCCTACCAGTTGTTGGGCCTTGGGCCGTCTGCGTCGCTGCCGTAGTGCCATTTGTGACCTCGATCATCATCGTGGCCGTAGTGCCATTTATGACCTCGGTCATCATCATGGCCGTAGTATCATTAGCCGTTGTCTGACCTGTGAGGTTAAAGGTCACGTGAATTAACGTCTTGAAAAGTAAGGATAAAAATGAACCGATTCTCCGAAAATTTACAAGACAGACGTAGATTTTCATTGCATGTTAGATCAAGGGTAACGACTGTCGTAATATACATTAACACGGGAAGATGGTGTGGGGTGCGAAGTTGTTATCAAGGGGGGGGGGGTCATCATTGTATTTCACGCTAAGAATTCTTCCTCATCCACGTTTTCCGCTCATAGAGGGGGTGGGGGAAACAAAATCTATTGGGCCCCTTTTTTCACTATAAGATAGGGTGAAACTATTTTATACATCATATCCTCTGTTGTATTAATGTGGCAAGGTTGATGAAGATGTTCATTTAAGTCCTGATTTTCTTTGATTTATACAGTCAGCGGGTGACTTTTAGAGAATTACGATAATGATATAGGCTTTTTATGCACAGAGACAACTACCCTTTAACTCGATTCCTTACTCTTATATATACATACATTGTAGAAGATTCGATTATGCTCAAAAGTGTTACAGAAAATAGACTTCTGGAGTTGGGTGAGGGCAAGGGAGTGTATTAATTATTCTGTCCAATAGACACCATTATATTATGAACTAAATGTAATTTCCACATGTGTCATTGAGTCTTGTACCAATGCAGTGACGAATATAAAGCCTTACTTTACATTCTTTAGATCTCTTTTTTCATATCACTTCATAAAATGAAACGACTCTTCACTGATTACAAACCCCACAATTTTTAAATCATTAAAATGACAACTACACAACTCGTTCTGCCTACATCAAAATACAAAACAGTCATGCAACATTTCAACGATAACCAAATCTCTACAAATTGACTTTGCCCTTCACCTGCGAATCTGATTATATTTCTTCCTTCCTTCCGAAAGAGCCCAAATTTATATTCTTGATAATCTATATTCCTGCTTGACATAATTTGTTTATGACTGAATCGACGTTGTGCGTATTGAGAGCAAGAAAGGCATTAACTATTTGTAAAAGTAGAGAGTAAGAGAACTTTTAACTCTCGCCAGACGTACTTGAGATTCAACCCAAACCAACTGAGAAGCTGAAAGTATTATAAAGAGAAGAACATTGCTCAGGAAACGAAAGTTTTTGGAGAGTGCTTCAAAACGAAAGTTGAGGTGTAGTTCATCATCCAGGAATAGAGCAAGAATAACCACAGACCGATTGAAAGATATAGATAAATAATGAGTTGGAAACTGTAATAAATATAATATGTATAAATATACAGTAGATACAATGATAATATCCGAATAGATAGCTTAATAGATAGATGGAGGGTAGGTAGAGATAAGAATGGGAAGATAGACTAATTGATAAACAGAAATAGAGTTCGAATAACAGTACACAATTTTCACATTACGCTAACAAAAGTAGGTCGCAAAGCGGAAATCTGCTGAAAGGAATTAAAAACAGACAGTAAAAACCATGAAAGAACCTCAGAGGGCGCCAGAGTGGTGACTCCGTTATAAACCAGGAAGTCCCCGAAATCATCACAAGTCACATTTATTTATGCTTTGTATATAAATATATATTTTCTTCTACCTTAAGTCAGTCTAGCTAATTACGTTTTCAAGATAGTGAACTTGATCCCCTGGTGAATAATTGAAGAATCTGATAAAGTGATTTCATTTACCATGGTAGGGGAAAAAAGAGCAGCTCCCTTTCATTTTGCGAGGAAAACAAATAGGACCATGCCCTGATGATCTTTAATAACTAGGTATAAAACATCCTTTTGAAAACCAATGACCATGATGAATAATCCGTGTTATGAGCTTTTTTGTATGATGTGGATCCCTAAACCAGCGCATATCGTTGGTTTTATAAGGATGAAAACCGATCCACCATTTTACCTGTGGTAGTGTTGCCGGGCTGTGTGGCAGTTGTTGCCTCTGTTTCATTGCCAGTGGTAGCGTTTGTCATGGTAGCGGCGGTTGTCATGTTGCTTTGCCCTGTTATGTTATGCAAAATTGTTGTTTAATTCCAAACTCGGACAAAGGGGTAAAACCTCATACCTGATAGATGAATACATCTTCCGGGAACTGACTTACTAGTTTTATCTATCTCAAGCAGTTCAGAATTTAAAACAAGGACTGGTTCCCTTGCAAGCTCCCGTTATAATTATAAACAAAATCTTTCAGAGCATACGACTACCATGACTATACTAACAATTAAAAGTTACCATGACTTGTATAAAAAACAGCTGTTAATAGCCTGTAACGTTTTAGTTACACCAGGGGCAGTCCCTGGTAATAATCAGCAAAACTGGGGGTAGCTTCCATGTTTCCACCACGAACCTAGACGATTCTCTGATATTCTACGAACCCTAGCTCTGCATTAGTTTATTGGTGAAAATGATCTCTGTTTCTTTATGTTTTATGTACAGGTATAAAATTATGTCTCATTCCTGGTTGTCACTTCTATATTTGGAGGAATCAAAGTAAACAAAACTTAACAAACTTTAACTCGATAAAAAAATTGTATATAAATACCTGGATTAAATAACGAAACTAATTGTATCAAACAACTATATATACAATACTTACACAAAATAGTATAATACAGTATAGTAATATAGTATAGTATAGTGATGTATAGATTATACTCAAAAGTGTTACAGATAAATGGACTTCTGGAGTTGGGTGAGGGCAAGGGAGTGTATCATTTATTTGTTACGTATTGTGTCTTAAATCAATATATTATAAACTAAATCTAATCTCAACATGTGCCATTGAGTCTTTTACCAATGCAGTGACCAATATAAAGTCTTACTTTACATTCTTTAGATATCTTTTTTCATATCACTTCATGAAATGAAACGACTCCTCACTGATTACAAACTCACAAATTTAAAATCATTAAAATGACAACTACACAACTCGTTCTGCCTACATAAAAATACAAACAGTCATGCAACATTTCAACGATAACCAAATCTCTACAAATTGACTTTGCCCTTCACCTGCGAATCTGATTATATTTCTTCCTTCCTTCCGAAAGAGCCCAAATTTATATTCTTAATAATCTATATTCCTGCTTGACATAATTTGTTTATGACTGAATCGACGTTGTGCGTATTGAGAGCAAGAAAGGCATTAACTATTTGTAAAATTATAGAGTTAAAGAACTTCTAACTCTCGCCAGACGTACTTGAGATTCAACCCAAACCAACTGAGAAGCTGAAGAATTATGAAGAGAAGAACATTACTCAGGAAACGAAAGTTTTTGGAGATTGCTTCAAAACGAAAGTTGAGGTGTAGTTCATCATCCAGGAATAGAGCAAGAATAACCACAGACCGATTGAAAGATATAGATAAATAATGAGTTGGAAACTGTAATAAATATAATATGTATAAATATAGATACAATGATAATATCCGAATAGATAGCTAAACAGATAGATGGAGGGTAGGTAGAGATAAGAATGGGAAGATAGACTAATTGATAAACAGAAATAGAGTTCGAATAACAGTACACAATTTTCACATTACGCTAACAAAAGTAGGTCGCAAAGCGGAAATCTGCTGAAAGGAATTAAAAACAGACAGTAAAAACCATGAAAGAACCTCAGAGGGCGCCAGAGTGGTGACTCCGTTATAAACCAGGAAGTCCCCGAAATCATCACAAGTCACATTTATTTATGCTTGGTATATAAATATATATTTTCTTCTACCTTAAGTCAGTCTAGCTAATTACGTTTTCAAGATAGTGAACTTGATCCCCTGGTGAATAATTGAAGAATCTGATAAAGTGATTTCATTTACCATGGTAGGGGAAAAAAGAGCAGCTCCCTTTCATTTTGCGAGGAAAACAAATAGGACCATGCCCTGATGATCTTTAATAACTAGGTATAAAAACATCCTTTTGAAAACCAATGACCATGATGAATAATCCGTGTTATGAGCTTTTTTGTATGATGTGGATCCCTAAACCAGCGCATATCGTTGGTTTTATAAGGATGAAAACCGATCCACCATTTTACCTGTGGTAGTGTTACTGGGCTGTGTGGCAGTTGTTGCCTCTGTTTCATTGCCAGTGGTAGCGTTTGTCATGGTAGCGGCGGTTGTCATGTTGCTTTGCCCTGTTATGTTATGCAAAATTGTTGTTTAATTCCAAACTCGGACAAAGGGGTAAAACCTCATACCTGATAGATGAATACATCTTCCTGGAACTGACTTACTAGTTTTATCTATCTCAAGCAGTTCAGAATTTAAAACAAGGACTGGTTCCCTTGCAAGCTCCCGTTATAATTATAAACAAAATCTTTCAGAGCATACGACTACCATGACTATACTAACAATTAAAAGTTACCATGACTTGTATAAAAAACAGCTGTTAATAGCCTGTAACGTTTTAGTTACACCAGGGGCAGTCCCTGGTAATAATCAGCAAAACTGGGGGTAGCTTCCATGTTTCCACCACGAACCTAGACGATTCTCTGATATTCTACGAACCCTAGCTCTGCATTAGTTTATTGGTGAAAATGATCTCTGTTTCTTTATGTTTTATGTACAGGTATAAAATTATGTCTCATTCCTGGTTGTCACTTCTATATTTGGAGGAATCAAAGTAAACAAAACTTAACAAACTTTAACTCGATAAAAAAATTGTATATAAATACCTGGATTAAATAACGAAACTAATTGTATCAAACAACTATATATACAATACTTACACAAAATAGTATAATACAGTATAGTAATATAGTATAGTATAGTGATGTATAGATTATACTCAAAAGTGTTACAGATAAATGGACTTCTGGAGTTGGGTGAGGGCAAGGGAGTGTATCATTTATTTGTTACGTATTGTGTCTTAAATCAATATATTATAAACTAAATCTAATCTCAACATGTGCCATTGAGTCTTTTACCAATGCAGTGACCAATATAAAGTCTTACTTTACATTCTTTAGATATCTTTTTTCATATCACTTCATGAAATGAAACGACTCCTCACTGATTACAAACTCACAAATTTAAAATCATTAAAATGACAACTACACAACTCGTTCTGCCTACATAAAAATACAAACAGTCATGCAACATTTCAACGATAACCAAATCTCTACAAATTGACTTTGCCCTTCACCTGCGAATCTGATTATATTTCTTCCTTCCTTCCGAAAGAGCCCAAATTTATATTCTTAATAATCTATATTCCTGCTTGACATAATTTGTTTATGACTGAATCGACGTTGTGCGTATTGAGAGCAAGAAAGGCATTAACTATTTGTAAAATTATAGAGTTAAAGAACTTCTAACTCTCGCCAGACGTACTTGAGATTCAACCCAAACCAACTGAGAAGCTGAAAGAATTATAAAGAGAAGAACATTACTCAGGAAACGAAAGTTTTTGGAGAGTGCTTCAAAACGAAAGTTGAGGTGTAGTTCATCATCCAGGAATAGAGCAAGAATAACCACAGACCGATTGAAAGATATAGATAAATAAGGAGTTGGAAATTGTAATAAATATAATATGTATAAATATAGATACAATGATAATATCCGAATAGATAGCTAAACAGATAGATGGAGGGTAGGTAGAGATAAGAATGGGAAGATAGACTAATTGATAAACAGAAATCGAGTCGAATAACAGTACACAGTTTTCACATTACGCTAACAAAAGTAGGTTTCAAAGCGGAAATCTGCTGAAAGGAATTAAAAACAGACAGTAAAAACCATGAAAGAACCTCAGAGGGCGCCAGAGTGGTGGCTCCGTTATAAACCAGGAAGTCCCCGAGATCATCACAAGTCACATTTATTTATGCTTTGTATATAAATATATATTTCCTTCTACCTTAATTCAGTCTAGCTAATTACGTTTTCAAGATAGTGAACTTGATCTCCTGGTGAATAATTGAAGAATCTGATAAAGTGATTTCATTTACCATGGTAGGGGAAAAAAGAGCAGCTCCCTTTCATTTTGCGAGGAAAACAAATAGAACCATGCCCTGATGATCTTTAATAACTAGGTATAAAAACATCCTTTTGAAAACCAATGACCATGATGAATAATCCGTGTTATGAGCTTTTTTGTATGATGTGGATCCCTAAACCAGCGCATATCGTTGGTTTTATAAGGATGAAAACCGATCCACCATTTTACCTGTGGTAGTGTTGCCGGGCTGTGTGGCAGTTGTTGCCTCTGTTGCATTGTCAGTAGCGTTTGTCGGTGGATCGGTGACTGTCGTGTTTTCCCCTGTTATGCAAAATTGTTGTTTAATTCCAAACTCAGACAAAGGGGTAAAACCTCATACCTGATAGATGAATACATCTTCCGGGGACTGACTTACTAGTTTTATCCATCTCAAGCAGTTTGGAATTTAAAACAAGGACTGGTTCCCTTGCAAGCTCCCGTTATAATTATAAACAAAATCTTTCAGAGCATACGACTACCATGACTATACTAACAATTAAAAGTTACCATAACTTGTATCAAAAACAGCTGTTAATAGCCTGTAACGTTTTAGTTACACCAAGGGCAGTCCCTGGTTAAATATTCAGCAAAACTGGGGGTAGGTTCCAGGTAAAGCTTCCATCGTTTCCACCACGAACCTAGACGATTCTCTGATATCCTACAAACCCTAGCTCTGCATTAGTTTATTGGTGAAAATGATCTCTGTTTCTTTATTTTTTATGTACAGGTATAAAATTATGTCTCATTCCTGGTTGTCACTTCTATATTTGGAGGAATCAAAATAATATTGTCAGCGACAAAGTAAACAAAACTTAACAAACTTTAACTCGATAAAAAATTGTATATAAATACCTGGATTAAAGAACGAAACTACATGTATCAAACAACTGTATATACAATACTTAGCACAAAATAGTATAATACAGTATAGTGATGTATAGATTATACTCAAAAGTGTTACAGATAAATAGACTTCTGGAGTTGGGTGAGGGCAAGGGAGTGTATCATTTAGTTGTTACGTATTGTGTCTTAAATCAATATATTATAAACTAAATCTAATCTCAACATGTGCCATTGAGTCTTTTACCAATGCAGTGACCAATATAAAGTCTTACTTTACATTCTTTAGATATCTTTTTTCATATCACTTCATGAAATGAAACGACTCCTCACTTATTACAAACTCACAAATTTAAAATCATTAAAATGACAACTAAACAACTCGTTCTGCCTACATAAAAATACAAACAGTCATGCAACATTTCAACGATAACCAAATATCTACAAATTGACTTTGCCCTTCACCTGCGAATCTGATTATATTTCTTCCTTCCTTCCGAAAGAGCCCAAATTTATATTCTTGATAATCTATATTCCTGCTTGACATAATTTTTTTATGACTGAATCGACGTTGTGCGTATTGAGAGCAAGAAAGGTGTTAACTATTTGTAAAAGTAGAGAGTAAGAGAAGTTCTAACTCTCGCCAGACGTACTTGAGATTCAACCCAAACCAACTGAGAAGCTGAAAGAATTATAAAGAGAAGAACATTGCTCAGGAAACGAAAGTTTTTGGAGAGTGCTTCAAAACGAAAGTTGAGGTGTAGTTCATCATCCAGGAATAGAGCAAGAATAACCACAGACCGATTGAAAGATATAGATAAATAATGAGTTGGAAACTGTAATAAATATAATATGTATAAATATAGATACAATGATAATATCCGAATAGATAGCTAAACAGATAGATGGAGGGTAGGTAGAGATAAGAATGGGAAGATAGACTAATTGATAAACAGAAATCGAGTCGAATAACAGTACACAGTTTTCACATTACGCTAACAAAAGTAGGTTTCAAAGCGGAAATCTGCTGAAAGGAATTAAAAACAGACAGTAAAAACCATGAAAGAACCTCAGAGGGCGCCAGAGTGGTGTCTCCGTTATAAACCAGGAAGTCCCCGCAATTATCACAAGTCACATTTATTTATGCTTTATAATTATATTGAAAATTAGCGTTGGTTATAAGGATGAAAACCGATCCACCATTTTACCTGTTGTAGTGTTACCGGGCTGTGTGGCAGTTGTTGCTTCGGTTCCATTGCCAAGGGTATCGTTTGTCATGGTAGCGTTTGTCATGGTAGCGGCGGTTGTCGTGTTATTCCCTGTTATGCAAAATTGTTGTTTAATTCCAAACTCGGACAAAAGGGTAAAACCTTATAACTGATAGATGAATACATTTTCGGTGACTGACTAGTTTTATCCATCTCAAGCAGTTTAGAATTTAAAACAAAGACTGGTTCCCTTGCAAGCAAGGGCGTCGATCCGAGCTTGAGCACATAAAAGATAGGAGACTGCAAACTTGCGATTGATTGAAGGACTTACGATTGATTTGGATCAATCATAACTCTTTGTAAGACGGGGCCCAGGTATCAAAAACAGCTATTAATAGCCTGTATCGTATTCACATAGCTCTGCTATGTATTTTAATTACACCAGGGACAGTCCCTGGTTATATAATCAGCAAAACTGGGGTAGGTTCCATGTAAAGCTTCCATGTTTCCACCACGAACCCCATAGACGATTCTCTGATATTCTACGAATCTTCTGCATTAGTTTATTGGTGGAAATTATCTGTTTCTTTATGTTGTATGTACAGGTATACAAATTATGACTCATTCCTGGTTGTCACTACTACATTCGGAGGAATCAAAATAATGTTGTCAGAGACGAAGTAAACAAAACTTATCAAACTTTAACTCAATAAAAAAATTGCGTATAACTACCTGGATTAGATGACGAAACTATCATACAACTGTATATACAATACCGATACCAATCATTTTAATCGACTTTCTAGTTTTACATGGGAAGTATGAGTCGTTATGTAACAATCTAAAGACTATTTATGGTATAAGGTAGCCCGGTGTATATCGGATAAACGAGAACAAATATATATAATTATAACGAATGATCAAGGCGACCTTCATAAATAGATCAGTATAATCTGTATCATTGTCACCTTGTTCATCTGTTCTCATTGCCACGCTAAAAGTGGGAATTATTTTGAGAGAAAATTTGCGATTGTCATTGGAAACGCTCATCATCTTTTTGATAATACCAACAAAATGAAAGCGCTGCTAAACAATTTGATTTAAAACTCTGGAATGTAGAAGACATGTCAGTATAAAGATACAGGAGTATTGCAGGGAGACATTTTCTTGCTTCCTTTATACTTTTTTGCATATCCCATTCCCATCTTTTGTTAAGGTTTTCTTATGTAAATGTTTATACATTTCACGTAATAATTGTTCTCTCCATAGATCTAATCATCTCCAAAGTCATAAAGGCTTTTATGTGACCAAAGGAATGCCTAAAAGTATGACAAGTCACGTGACTCCACGGCGGTTAGTTTCTCATGTCGTGATTTTTACTTCCTCATTTTGATAACGAAACAACCACACGAGTGATATCGAAACGCCTCTTGCGCTAGGACTCGCCCGATCGGAATGTTTCGGGTGTTCGGGTATTCGGGTTACCTTACACTGGTATATAAAGCATGGAAAAGTTTTAAAATGATGCCCAATAGTGCTTAATGGTCGGATATTTCTCCCTTTCTTTTCCTTCACTCTAAATTGAGATTCGGTTGTTCGCATCGCCAATGACGTGCTTCACTATATTCTGTTAAACAATAAAGTTTGGTTCTTGCTCCGTCGTTAATCCGTATCCACTGGTCGCCATTATGCATAGGTATTGGATATACATGATTGTATTATCTAAAATCCGTGACCCGAGGAAGCCCATTTTCTATAGCCTATTTCAACAAAGGTGACTATTTGTTTTCTAAATTACCACGGCCATGTTACCTTGAAAATATGCAAATAATAATAAAAATCATCATATGACTCAGATATCTTTTACTTTTTCCGTTCTTAGTGAATTGTTTTCTGATATTTTTCTATATTTCTTGTCATCAAGACACTATACTTCTATTTTACCCATGATATAAACATGCAGACCCATTCTTCTATCCAATTCTAAACGATTCCGAATTATATTCCTCGCTCTTTTCTTGTGTTCCTTCTGTTCCTTTTTTTAATTTTTTATTCCTCTTCCTTTTTTCCATTGTCTCCTTCTTGTCCTAACCTTTTCATTCTCTTTCCACCCTCTCTTTCTCCATCTCCAAATCCCCATCTTCCTCGCCCCGCCCATTCTCATCTGAATGCGTTTTCTCCACCCATGTGTTCTACCAGATCATTGTTTCGATTTTTGATTGCATTTTTTAAATTACCCCTCCCAAGAAAGATTGAGAAACAAAAGTAGATGGTTATCCTTTCGAGTACAAATAGAATATAAGTTATCTATGACGAACCTTCAATCATAGTTCTCAAGACTTAACTCCTAATCAATAATTGACTTCTTAACTTCCTTATTATTTCAAATTCCCATATGTTTTTCTGTTTATTTTCTGGCCTGTGGCTTTTCATAGCCTGTGACCCAAGATGATTATATTTTATTCGGCAGTGCTAATCTCGTAATGCAGAGGAGCGAAAATTCACTCTTTTAGGAGTCGTAAAAGGGATCACTTCCTTACATTTATTTCCAATCAAAGTAAATCCCACAAGTAGTGATTTGAATTAATCTTTTGAGAGTGGACATACCCAGTAGCACGGTATACTATTTGGCAGACCATAGCTGAAGCTGAACTTCCACTATCCGCTCCTGGTCTGTTATCAAGCCGGAATGTGCCCGCCTAGTACAGCAGAGTGTCTATACCTCGGCGATTGGTAACACACTGATTCAAGTACTTGCAAATATTCTTTTGAATAGCAACCCTCCTGATCATGTCAATTGACCAAGGTATTTTTCTTCGCTCTCTTGTCATTACACAGACATAATCCATAATATTACGAATCGGTATAGTTCACTGTCACTAAGCTATAAACTATACTTTGAATTTGCTATGAATGTGACTCCGAAATGCTTATATACAGTGACATTCTTGCTTATACTGTCATACTCTCTTCCTTCCGAATACTCTCTACAACCAATCACGTTATCATAATATTAATTACATTCGATACATGAAGATAAACATTTCCTCTTGCTTTCCTCATCCTGCTCTGAAGAATATGATATACGATTTACTTAACTTTTACAAAGTTAATAGTTATTTTGATATTTATAACATGGAGCAATCTCCAAACAAAATGAGGATTAAATGAGATATAAAATGACAGAATACAACATTGGATCACTGAATACTATCGTCACCTTAGTAACTTAGTTTTACTCACGTTTAGTTTAATGATATGGATACTATGCGATAAGATTAATATGCAGTGATTATACAGGTGGTACATAATTATAAAGGAACAACCTACCTGAGCATAATGCGATCATATACAGCAGCAATCCCACGCAAATGGGTCCCCGTAGTTCACGAGGATTCATGATCACTGACTTTCTCTTGAACCTTGCCTTAGGACTATGTCGGGTAGACGCGAACTAGAGATCAAAATGTCGGCGTCAGAAAATGAACGCCACGAATCGTCACACAAAATACAGCGTCAATTGACTAGCACTGCGGGACCAAACTAGAACCAGTTTGATCACTCTGTAGCGCTGAGAAAATATTCACTCTATTCTACCCAGTTAATAACACTCAATTCAATACCATTTGACTGTCTCAACAAGCTCTCCCTCTTTCACAGTTGAGCAACCATATGCTAATTAGCCTTACATACCAGACAATCACACGGTGAACAGACCAAGGCCACGCCCTTCATGAATATTCAAACAAGGTGGTTTTGTAAATTACAGGACCGAATCACCGCTATACTTATCAATGCGCTAGGGTAAAGCGGTTCTCTTTATTTCCTTTATGTACGAGTAGCTACCCGTAGAGGTCATTTAAATGAGATCGCAGTCGAATCCTGGTTTGATGGAATTACTAAAACCTATTGGGTTAAACCTTTATGTGTCACGAAACAACAGAAAACCTAGAAAAACAACTAGGCCTACACCAAATGTACAATATATTAAAGTATACGAGAGTAGGAATAATAACAATATCTGGACACTTGATTTGTTTAAATAACTTTTGATATGTAGTTATAAGCACATTACTGACAAACTTAACGTCATCCTATATCTACCCTTTCGAGGTGGATATTACCATCAAATTATTTTCTATTCCAAAAAGACTCGCAGCCTATTTTTTCTTTTAATTTCTACGAAGCAGTAGTCAGTTTCTCGATATCGCTTTCCAAATAAATACAGCGTATCTTCATATGTTTGCACAGATAATCAAAATGTCCTGTCAGTCAGAGGTCACACAAGCCTTAGACCCCAGTCATACTTAAAAGGCGAAGAGTGTATTATGTCCACTGTCTGCAAATACATGTATTTAACAACATATTAATGCGCACAATTATTGAAAAGGAGGAGACATACTCACTCCCCCTTCCGTTTAATTTAATTTAATTTTAAGTTTAATAAATTTTAAATTTAATAATAAAAAAATATACTTTTTCTTACGTTACGATAATTATTTCATCTGAGCCCTTCTTCAGTCATGTTCTTTGGCTTTCTAAAATTGTCGGTGCCCCCGCCCCCACCCACGGCTGACCAAACAATGATGCGATAATGAGTCATCTAAATTGCCAGATTGCGTAATGAGTGAGGTACATAAACGGGGAAAATCCCCTTTGTATTGTCCCTCGCTCACTATGGGCACATCTACACTATAATCTTTATTCTAATGTTTTTCGTATACATAATGATCATTGCAAAGGTATGGGGAACAAATAGATGAAGAAAAAAAAAGTATCTCGCAATTGATTTTTCCCATGCATGTTCCTTGTCTTGTCTTGTCTTTCCGTCGTTGCCCACAATCAAATGAATTGGTTATTACGGCACGTTGAGATGAAGACTACTTTCATCATGTTCATGTCCTGCGTGTCTTGTACAATCTTCCTTTTTTTTTTTTTTTGCTTTTTAGGGAACCCCATGGAAGCCATCCCAACCTCTACTAGTAAAGTCTACATAAAAGATGGCCGCAAACACGGGGTGGGACTGCTCATTCTTTTACTTTCATATTATGTCGATTCCACTTTATAAATATGACAGAGGTTGTACACAAGAAAAACGGAAGGAAACGAGTGTTACTGTAGCTTAAGCTTCTAGCAAACTTCAAGCTAAACTTCAGGCAATTTCCATCCATTCCTATGTCATTTAAATCGGTACTAGAAATGTATCCATTCAGTAAGAACACTCTAAAAACTAACATGATAAATCACCATTCATTAATAAAGCCGAGGAGTGACCATTTTTTTTTCTTCTTCAAAATGGTAGATTAACACTAAATCCTGGATCCAATACTATTAAGGTTGAATCTAGCATGTTACAAAAAAGTATTAATCTGACATTTTGAAGAAAAAAAGGTTTCTCCTCGGCCCACTTAAATGGTGATTTAACATTTTAGTTTTTAGACTGTAGCTGTTGAAAATTATAGTATTTTGCATAATTCACGAGCTTATCGATTAGAGTACAAATTTAAAAAAGGAATCTTCTGTCTTTTTTTCTTCAGTTTTCACATAAATTTAAATGAGCTATGATATATTCTGGTGTATAATTTCAAGAGTCGATTTTTAGATTGAACGATTAAATTGTTAGAGTGAAGCTAAAAGGCTTAAACCTACTCTAAATATTTGGAGCCAGATGGACGTTAATTCCCCAGCAGAGCGAACGCCACTTCTGGCAATAAGCAGACAATATGATTATTGTCATAAAAGTGGGATTTTCCACACTGCATGTAGAATAAGGAAGTGATCTGACAACAACTCTTCCCAATGAATGCATGATTTCTTCTCTTTAGAGCCAGAAGGATGTTAACACGTATCATTAAACTGAAGATTAAAGCCCTTCCGGTTCTCAACAGATGATTATAAGTACTGTTATCTATAAGGATACAAAATAGCTGCTCAGCTATCAATTTATATCAGGCCTACCAATAAATCCATACTCGTGTTTTAAACCATAAAGAAGTAGGTTAAAACAAAATTAATGTAGGTTAAATTTGTACTTCTTCTCTTAGACGAATGGCTCTTTATTTTAAACAACCTTTTTGGCTACACACACAAAGGTTAATTTGTAAGAAAAAGCTGGAATAAACTCAACGCATGTCCTAACACGTTCATGTATTCGATTATGCATTGCCCTCATAAAGCAAAAATTCCATACACACTTCTCCCGATAAACATAGCAAATATTTACACTACGTCAGTGATATATTTAATCTAATGACACAATCATAAAGTATACAGCAAGAAAGCAAATATTCCTCCAAAACAAATTAATACATACATAAGAAGGAAATAAAGAATAAGAAACGTGTAAACAACGGTAGCAATTTAAGGCCACGTTTTAATGTCCGCTATGCAAATGCACTAAGGAACAAAAAGCAAATTTGTCTTCTAACCGGATCATAGATTATTTACATATCCAACATTCCTTGTGTCGAATATTCATCCATTAGTAGGTCTTCGCAGGAACCCAAAAATAAACACTTTTAAAATGTCAAAATGCTATGAACACTGTAACCTAAAAGCCCTGCACATTATTTGTACCTAATCACGCTTTCAACGTATATAAGCATTTTGTGTTAGATCTTTTATGTCCAACATGGCATATAATAGGTTATGGAATTCCTTCTAGATTTGCAATTATAGGTAAAACATTATATATATGTCATTTATATAAAGTATTACATTTCCAATTGACTTCTACGCTTTTCATTGTACATGTATCATGAAAGTTCCGATGTTTGGGATGTTGCGATTTTATTCAAATAACTACACGTATATTGTTTGATTTTTTAAAAATATAATTCAAACTGAAGAAGAAGAAAAAAATTGAGAGACTTCATCCACCACCACAAATATTACAGTTTGATGAGAAACTTATTTGATTTACAAACAGTGTTATTAATATAATCACCAACGAGCATCTATTACCGTGGTGACATCATTCCATCAAATGTAAAGACTTATGAAATGTTTTATCACAATTAAAAATATTCAAATATAGCAGCAGTTATTAGTCAATATCTTCTTAAACTAGATATGTACTCTGATCTATTGAATGTACATTTTTCATAAATGAACTATTACATGTAATGAATATCCCTAAAAACTTTTTTTTTCTTTGCTTTCGTAATCTGGGTAGTTTTTTTTTAATACAGTCACTACATGTATGTACTGACATAATTTCGACAATGTCTGTTACCCTAGCAAAATAACGATGCATCCAAATAATTTTGGGATGTGAAGAAAGGAATAACAATTAAATTTAGGAATGAGATATTGGTTTCATTTAATAACATCATTTGTTCTGCACTTTAGATATTTAGGCCTATCCTTACCTATTTTCAGGACAAAGGAAAGGAAAGGAAATGAACGTTAAGTAATCTGACATGTATAACGTCATCTAGACTTTCACAATCATTATATTGCAGTTTATATATTTTTTTTAATAACCTCAAAGGGTTTGTATATTTATCAATTATCACTAAATGCCACTCTTGAATAAAAATTAGTACTTCAACAAAACATTATTATAAATGACTGACGTAAATTGTGTACATTTTATGCAATATATGCAAATCGACCATATACAACCCACTGAGTATGTGATAAGTGAAGGGAGGGAGACGTCACACTGTAATTAAATTGGAAAACTAGCGCCATCTCTAGGGGTGTTAAAGTTCTAAACTGGACATAAAATGTGCTCGCTGATCCAGTACTGCATTCATATGGCTTCGTTAAAGATGTTTTTTCTCCAATGTATACCGATTAGGCATTTAATTATGATGTAGGTAAGTACTTTGGTACAGTACCAATCTTTACAGAATCAATTTAAGGGACTAGACGGGTTATTGCATGACCATTTTGATTGGGAAACGTTGGGTTTTCATCATATGTGTTAACAGATTAGGTAACAATTTTCAAGTAACTCCTCTAAAGTTATTTAAAATAAACTAAAATTTTACGTATCAAGCCTTGACAATTTATAGATTTACCGACACATATTTTAAATAGGTTGAGACCCATTCATGACTCAGCCTCTACCCCCATCATGCCCATACTGACCTATTTGATAACATTAATAGGGCACAGATATTTCTCTCATCCCTCCTCCCTCCCCCTCTCTCTCTCTCTCTCTCTCTCTGTCTCTCTCCTCTCTCTCTATCTCTCTCTCCCTTCTCTTTCTTTGTTCAAATCATCATTGTGAGTTTCTGATCGTCCAGAACACTGCACTACATCAACCGACAGTCCTGTACAAGCCAACATTATGTAGCGAAGTCTATGACGAACTCGATAACGCTTTAAAATGTTTCGTTGTGGAGCTCGAAGAGGATGCCGGCATTCTCTTTCCTAATCTCAGCGACGGAGACCCCGAGAGCTTTGTTGATAGCAAGAGGACCGCAACTGAAGATACCGAATTTCTTGACCTGAATCATAAGGTGAGAAAGACAAAATTATGCAATATCTAATGGAAGTTGACCTGAAATACTGTTATGTAAATGCGAAAGCGTGTGAAGAAAGAAAAGTAAATTCGTATGATCAAAGTGATTTCATTTGTCAATAGATAAACTCTTACCAAAGTATATCAACAGAAATTTACATTTTTATGTATAAGATTATTTATTAATTTGGATGTCTAATATGTATGATGAAGTGTGAGAGTACAAATCATTGCAATGTGGCAAATTGGAAGCATACTTTAAAGATGATATTAAAGCCCCTTTAAGGGCTTTTAACGCCCTCAAAAATCTTATCTCAAAATTCATCTGTAGCAGCAAGATGATTTTATGAAAGTATGTGCAAAATTTCAGATCAAAAGACTCAGTAGTTCTCTTTCTTTGAGTAAAAACTGAACTTCCATTTTGTACACAACAAATCGGGTGAATAAAACACTGCCAGTTACAAAATCAAATTTGAAATGCAAACTGTTTTCCATCGACCTAATGAAGGAAATGATATGTCATATATACCTCGGTGTGATTCTGGCGGATGGACTCAATCATGGTGTAAAATTCAGGCCTGCCAAAATGAGTTACTGATCGGAGACCAGTAAACAGAGATCGACTCGACACCTTGTAGAAGTTTTGCTCACAGATGTACTGAAATGATGCAAAATCATACGAATTTATTGAATGTATGCATGTTAAATATTGAATAAAATACTTGTAGTTGGCTTTGCTTTCTGGGAAAGGAAAATTGGAAAAGTGGAGATTTACATCGAAGCGAAAAGGAACTTTTTATCTTGTCATCCATACTACCAATTGCCTGATATTTATATTTTGAAAATCATAACGATCTATTATTCAGAAGTATTTTTACATTTCAATCAATTAATTGGATTATATTCAATAGGAAACAAATCTGTTTGCACAATTATATATTGTAATAGTGATCTTAATTTGACGTGTCATCATTTCTAATTCGGGCGACATTTGGACGTGCAAAAAAGCATTCAGTGAAACTGCATGTAGTCAATAGGCCTATTCTTGAAAAGTCTTTCAATTTCACTTTCTATTTCTTACTTTGCAAATGTCGACATGGGAGGATCGGATAGAGGGGCAACCCCTTTTAGATGGAACTAGTCTCCAAAGGCAGTAGCATGCTTTCATACCCAAGTAATCATTAATTACGCCATATTGTATTTGACCGTATCCGGACACCTACCCCCTGGACATCCACCCCCCGGATAACCACCCCTAGGATAACCACCCTCTGGGACAACTACCCCCTAGGACATCTACCCCCTAGGGCAACCACCCTCTAGGACGACTACCCCGGGACAACTACCCCGGACTACCCTCAGACAACTACCCTAGGACAAATACACCCTAGGACAACTACCCCCAGACAACTACCCCCAGACAACTACCCCCTAGGACAACTACCCCTAGGATAGTTGTCCGGGGGTAGTTGTCCTAGAGGATGGTTGTCGTGGGGGTAGTTGTCTGGGGGTATTTGTCCGGGGGTTAGTTGTCCTAGGGGGTAGTTGTCCTGGGGGTAGTTGTCCTAGGGGATAGTCGTCCTAGGGGGTGGTTGTCCTAGGGTGTAGTTGTCCTAGGGGATAGTTGTCCTAGAGGGTGGTTATCCTAGGGGTGGTTATCCGGGGTGGTTGTCCAGGGGGTAGGTGTCCTAAAACCATATTTGAAAAATATATATAGTGATTTTAGAAGAAGACAAAAAAGGGGAAAAATAGTAGCTATTCCACTTAAAGATAAACTTGAGTTCTGGTAAATATAGAAAATAAATTCTCACAGAATCCAACAAAACTTACACTGAATGTTCAAGATTACAATAAATGACATGTGCCAAACAATTTTGATATAAAATGTATAGTGGCTCAGTAATGAGCATAGAAAGATAAGGAAATCCGGGTAATTAGGCCCGACACCATGTGCTTAACACAGGTCACTATGTGCAAATGGGAGTTGTGGTTTTTATCGAAGATGATGCCCAGTAAGATTTTTTGCGTTTGCTTCTATTTAATTTGTTCAAACAACCAATCTACTGCAGGATAAACAATCCAGAATAAATCATAGCAATTTTTTCTCAAAATACGATTCTCATACCAGAGCTCAAGATTAGCTTTAAACTATGAACAGTAATTACATGAATATGTAAATAGATATGATCGCAAATACTTTCATGAAATCTTTCTTAGGTCATTCCAATATCCTTTTCTGTCACCTCTTGAAATGTAAGGTTTTACGGTGTTACGTTATGTAATCCGAATAGAATTTTCTATGGCATGCATGCATAAAGGCTATAGCGTATTGAAAATCTGATTTCTTGAGAGTCTCTGCTATCGTGTTATATATGAACCACTACTCACCAGCATTGTAGTACGAAGATCGAATTCTTGGAAGAATTGTGTGATGAAGATATGGACTGATACCATGTCAGTAGTATCGTGGTCTTCTACATCCTTGATGATCTCCGTTAGCCATTCAAAGTGTTTCTGAGTACGAGTTACCCACACAAAATACACCTGTTTAACAGGGTTGGGAGAGATAGATAAAAACAAAATATTAGACAAAAACTATGTTTTGTTTTTTATACTAAAGCCTTGAAACTCATATCTCCATAGTTTCTCTGGAAATTCCCCATTTGTGTAATCAATCACAATTATAATGATTAAGGACACTAGTTTTAAACATGTTTTATTTTTATTGTTCGACATTGCATATAAAATTTAGCAGTCAGTTGACAGGAGGACACTTAATTTTCATGAGACATTGGGACTTCAGTGTGTAGAGAGTTTCTTAAAATATCAAAGCTCACACATAACAGGGGCAAACCATAACGCCCTTATAAAAAATTTAAAAAGTTACCCCCGCTCATCCATGCAGTAGTTGAAAGAGAGATGGTTGTACCCGAGTCACATCGATGAGACCGGCATCGGACCGACAATGCACCGAACCCTCAAATTATATTACCCTGAATGGTCTATAAGTATTATAATATCGGTTTGGCTGTGTGGTTGGGTATCATTGTTGTACCTTCTTGCATGAGAACTTGGCGTTGCCTGTTGACTTGTTGACGATGTCTTTGAGAATGGAAGCGAATGGTGTGACTCCGATCCCAGCTCCAACCAGGATAGCTACATCGAACTTATACCAGTCTTGATGTCCCTCACCGTAGGGTCCATCAAGATAGATCTGAAAAGAAAGAATTCAGAAACTTATATCTCCGTTTCTGTTCTCTCTCTCTTTCTCTCTCTCTCTCATATCTTTATCTCTCTATTCTTTTATTCCCCTCTTTATTTCTCTAATTCCATTTTACCCTCTCTCGTTTCCTCTTTCTCTGTAACCCCCGCCGTGTGTGTATATATATATATATATATATATATACATGAAACAATCATCTGTCATCAATCATATTTACGACATGACTTATCTTAATCCATTTCTTCCTCTCTCTCTTTCTCCCTTTGTACAGTGTATACCCCCTTCGTTTTGATGGTTGTGCGTGAAGTCGTGGTTGGAGTTGATGTGTGTGATGTCAGCCGTTGACGTGCGTGGTGTTTAGTGTTAGTGTGTGTAGTGGTGTAACTTTGGCGTTGATTTGTGAGGTTAGTGGTGTGATGCATATGGTGCTTGGCGTTTGTAAGTGTGGTGTTTGGTACCCGTGTGTGTTGTGGTGGTTTGCTTTGATTTGCGAGGTTTTCAGTTTGCTGTGTGGTGATGTAAGACAGACGTTTCCATTGATGTCGGTCTTTCTGGTGTTATTTGTGTCATTGTGTTGTCCTTACTGATCCTGTTCTTGGTATTGACACCATTACCTACCTTTGGGAGTGGCTCTCCAAGAACCAGTTTGCTGTCATAGGTGGACCTGAGGTTCATGGTCCATGGTCCTACAGCTCTGATGTGAAGGGATAGGTTCTCTTCATGAGGAGCTGATGTCAGGGTGAAGGGGTGATACTCATTACCCCCTAGAACCATGCAAGCAATCCTAACCCACTGACCAGACTTGTAGTCAAAGGTATCCGGTCGCTTGAACACCAGATTGGTCACGTCTGAAAGTTAGAGTTCAACAGAATCAAATTCCATTTCAAATCATCATGAAGTATACATTTTGTTCTATTATTAAGTATATTTGAACACATTACTATGAAGGAGGATCGTGATAACTTAATTAGGAACTTGTCAACATTATGAAGGCTTGTATGGTTTGTAAAATAAAGAAATGACCTTTGTTAATATTTTATGATTATCAAAGGTCAGCTGTATAAAGACATGAAATCATTTGAAGGTGAGTTAGTCCCATAGTCGAGTTGCTTTATTCACGTGGCTACATAACAAGTCGGTCCCAGCCTTTATAAGACATAGACAAAAACAGATATAATCATCTGTAAAACATTAAACATATTCAACATAAAGGTTTTGGTAGTGGGTATTTAAAGCATATGCATGGGATCTGTCCTTAGTGTGTAGCGTTTTCAGCTTAGGATGGAGCCGGCGAATGACCACCTGTTTAAAGGCGTGAGTCAAAACAGTGGGTAGGTGGGATGCAGGGTTGCCCAAAAACCTTTCGCCCACTCAAAGTCCGGAGAATTCCCGAAAGCTCTGTCTCTTGTTCATCAAAGATCTGTATACATCAGTGGTTACTATACTGATAATATGACAGCACGTGTTGAGAAACAAACCTGATGGTAGTATATTTGCTTGGAGAACGGGAATCTCCACCTTTCTTCGGCCGATGCTGACTATCTTGTCCAGGGTAAATAGGATGACTGGTCCAAGACAGAAGTAGTAGAACGACATAGGTTGAATGAGTCTGGCCGAGCCATGGAGGGTCATCAAGATAAAGTAAACCACATAGAGTTGATGGGTCATCCAGAAGAGTCGGAACACACGACGTCGAGAGTACTGGATCGCGAAGACGAAAATGATGGTGCATACGATCACCAGTGATAATGCAGTTACCCCTGTCATGGAGAATGAACAAGAAAGATATAAAAGTAGAATACTCTTGATGTGAATAGTTTACCTATTAGGCCTCGTTCAGATATGAGGCGGCAAAACCGCGGCGGTTTTTTTTTAATGATGACCTAAGTGTAATAGGATTTACTTTTCTGTATCTTATAGCTCAGTGAATACGCGCATGACCTTTGTTGCGCGCATTTGCCATTCATTTGCACGTTAATAAAAAAAAAACCGCGGTGCCTTTTTTTGCGGTTATATACCGCGTCGTACCGCGTCATATCTGAACGAGCCTTTAGTATTAAATAAAGGAAAGTTTGAAGGCGCCACTTAACAAAATCCTCATGCCACTGTTAAATCATTATCCTTGTATTATTTAAATTGCAATGAGTCACAATGATTTATTACCCACATCGTTTAGCATATATTGTATACGGACTTAGTGTTATATAATAGAGTCGGATTTATTCTCTCACTATGGTTTTTTTTTTTGGGGGGGTGGATTTTGTTAATCAGCTATAGATAATGATAACACATCACTTGTTTCTTCTTCTTTCTCACTGAATAATAAAATCACTGCATTAGTAATTCAATTTTGAATAAAAAGGTGAATTGTGGAAATTCGATGTGGTTCAACATTTTATTTTTTAATAAATGATACTTCTAAGGAGTACAATATTATTTCAATGTTTGAACCAGACGAAAGAAACTATTTCCAAACATACCTGTAACTGTAGTTCCTATCCAGTGATGGAACTTCGGGAAGACATGCGATCTATATGGACCAAAACAGAAAGATGAATTCCTTTTTTAAAATTTTGTAATCACAAGATGGCAATATGGTATGCTACATTTCATATATGCTATAGTTCATACTCGAGGACCGAGATAGTTTGCACAATATTTTGCGTGTCAAACTGATTAAGCCTACAACTATGAAAAAAGAGCATCAGTATTCATGGAGGCACAAACATATTTCTGTAATATTTTTTGGGTATAAATAGTGTTTTGAGGAACTGATGACACCGACAATAACGACCAGCCCCCATACCAGTTCACTCTATTCAGAAGCACCCTTACCCCATAACGGTGCTCCCTGCCCCATACCAACACACCCCCATACCGGAGCTCACTGCATTCATCCCGGAGCCCCTACCCTATACTGGGGGCACTATGCATTCATTCTGGAGCACCCCCCACCATACCAGAGCTCCCTGCATTCATCCCGGAGCCCCTGCCCCCACTCCAAAGCTTACCTGAACCATACATCAGGTAAGATACAGTCCATATCTTCAGCCGCTTGGGTCGACAGGTGGTAGAAGTTAACACCGTGACCAATCGCGTGAAGCACTGCAAGACAATATCATATATTACTTCTTTTTAATAGAAAAGTGTTTTTTAATGTCTTTTGTTTAATTCATATCTTCATTTCGTTTCAAATTTCATCACGAGTGGGAATATAATGATAAGACTAGTCTAAAAAGATCACGAAAATTATTATCATAAAGAGGGTATTACCATTAAGATCATAATACTCTTTATCATCGAATGTATTGAACTATCTTTATATCACCGTTCTATCACAATAGTCAATGTATGCTCTTCGTGTTGTTTTAGCATCGATCATTTCATCTTGGATTTTCATTGATAGTACATTGCAACACTTTAACAAAATCTGAAACAATTCTATTTTATATTGCTTTGCGGTCCTTACTGAATGATGTCTTCTTGACGATTCAGCGTTATTGATTATCTAGGATAGTTTGACCAACCCCCGTTAGAGATGGACACAATATGACAAATACTGCTCTGTTGGGCAAGCACAAAACGAAAGAATACGTTATGCCATGGTGCGACCAACTGCAACCAAGTTGGCCAAACTCTGTATATAGATGGCTCTGCGTTTGTTTATAATAAACCATCCCAGAAGCCTAGATAAAGGATTTACCTGACCATCCTAGTGATGTGTATGCTACCAGCTTGTGGAAGCTAAGGTAAGCATCGAAGGGAATGTAGTGGGAAAGGAAAGTCTCTCTTAGTTTAGTGATGGTATTACGGCACACTGTGACGAGTAGAGTAGAGTAGGTGAACATCAGAGCTGCTGCAGCCCCACGGGTGAGGGGCAGACCCCAGCTGGTTATTCGACGGGTACCTACATGTTCCGAGAATGTTCGATATTCTGCAAAGTGGAAGAGAGAGATTAAGGATGATGAAAAGATGTTGAAATGGTATGAAATCATAGAAAATCTCAGTGGTTTGGTTTGTTTAAGAATCTACAAAGCTCATCATTTAATAGGCAAGCTACCATCCACTCCTGTGTGGACCATCTCCACCCAAGTGTTTCTTTGACAGTTCCTTGCTGTCTGCTGCCTTGAAATCACTGTAGTAGATGAAAGTTTGCTAACCAAATTATAAGGTTGGTAGATGCTTCAAAACTACAAGGTTTGAATCTACTAATTACAAGTAAGCTGAGGGAAATATACTGGAAGATGGAAGTCGCCAAGGTAATAATAATGATAATAATTCAATGTTTGTGTATAGCGCATTACACATAGGCATAATTGCATGCCTTTTCAGAACAGAATACAGAAGGAGTGGAAATGGTGCACTGGGTTCAAAACTGTGAGATTTTTCAAATTATTAAATATATATGTATTCAAATTACTGCTGAACTTTTCGTATGTATCTATATTTCTAAGTTATTCCGGCAAGTTATTCCATAAAACAGTGGCTGCATTTGAAAATGAAATTTCTCCGTCAGATTATGTCATAGTTTGTGGGACATAAAAGAAAGACATTTTATAAAGATATTATATTTCTGCACAACTAATAAACGTTTGCGGGATTTTAAGAGTGGTGTGGATTCGAGAAATGTCATGCCATGTTTGTAATTCGTGAAAGTTCCTTGAACGAAATCATGTACGGTCCTTATTAACAACCTTCTAAAATGTAAGATTTGTCAAAGTAGTTTAAAGTGTAATGGCACTCACGGAAGAACTTTTGAAGAAAGAAACCGCACATGATCGACATGTAGAGAGTCAACCAGAAGAGTTCCAACTTGTTGTTTTCGATGTAGCTCGTGATGTGGTTATAGAAGCGGACAAGTCTGTTGTTTTGATATGTCTTCTCTACTGTACGAATCTTCACATTAGACTTCTTCTTCTTGGCGGAACGACGGCTTCTGCGGTAAAGAAGACAAAAAGAAGAAGATTCAATAAAAAGCTTTAAATACATTTAAATCATAACTTAAGGTACATAATTATCTTTATTTAACTGTTCATAGATGTTTTAGCAAATCAGGGACATCAATCAGGGCAATGGGGAGAACCATATATGATAATCTTTTCAGGTACCCTTCCTGTTATTTTCCATTAGTCCCTCTTATCTCTTTGTTTTTACTCATTTTTTTTCTTCTCCGAACTCATCCATCCTGTAGCTAAGCCGCAACAGAAATCTAACATTTTTTACGGCTTGGTGCAACTGTCAGATAGAAAGCAACGCAACGTCTTGATAAAAGAATATACTGCTAAGGATTCTTTGCTCGAGTTTAAAGACAATGTTGAGTTCTGATATTGTAATTGTGTTGTGAAAAAACTGTCTGTTACCGATGGGGCGAGGTTGATTTATTGTACATTATGTACTACGAGGTTTTGGAATAATCAAAATAAAATGAAATTAACTAATTTGTTATCACATGCGCAGCACACAGAACTATCTATATGTTCGGTCCATACTTTTCAGCTATTGCTTGTTACATTTCAAACATGAGGGCATTTGAAGCGTAATCCTTTTCAGGGGGACATTTATACTATCATTTTTCTTCCAAACTGACATTATAAGAATGAGAAAAATGACAGATTCATCTTTACCAGAGCTCAACCTTCTGTTTTAGTACCATGCAGGTAGGCATACAACTCATCAAATTACATTATTTGGGATTGTGTGGAGGGCTCCGGGATATCGTACGGTCATATTTCCTTCCCTATCTTTGATATGATATACTAATCAAGTAAACAGACGGAAGTCAATCAGCTTCCCCGATATAATTATCTACATCCTGTAGTCTGTTTGACCCGCTTTACTTTAAAAAGACATGTATAGATACAATACTGACTATAAACGGAATAAGTCACACCCGCTAATCCGACTCCTTACCGACTCCACAACGACCGATTCTTAACCATTCTAGGTAATGTAAGTTATGTTATATAGGTCTATTGTTGGTCTGGTGTCTGTCTGTTGTAGGTTTGGTGTCTGTCTGTTGTCTGTCTGTTGTCTGTCTGTTGTCGGTTTGTTGTCGGTCTGTTGTCGGTCTGGTGTCGGTCTGGTGTCGGTCTGTTGTCGGTTTGTTGTTGATACGTGCGCCCCAAAGGTCACTTCACCATGTTCATGGAGCTCGAAATAGTACATACAATCTCTATTGGAGGGGCCGATTTTGATGCTCCATGAGTTTGACCCATGAACGAGCGCAACGTCCGGTGACGCAACTATCGCTACTCTCCTAGCTATGGTTTAAACACAGCAAACGTTTTGATCACTTTAACTTACGCATATCCTGCCAGAGCACTCCTTATGCCACCCTTTTCCGTCTTGCTGTCTCGATTGCCATCTTTGCTCTTCTTGCTTCCGTCTCCAGATTTCTTGCTCCCGTCTCGAGCTTTCTTGCTTCCTGAAGATTTGCTCTTACCACCCCCAGGGGTGCTCTTTCCTGTGGATGATAATGATGATGATGTCGATGATGACGATGATGATGGTGACGACGACGACGACGACGTCGTCGACCATGATAATGTGGTGACGATGATGATAATGATAATTATGATGTTGATGATGATGATTATGATGGTAATGATGGTGGTGGTGATGGCGATGATAACGATGATGATGATAATGATGATAATAATGATAATGGATAACGATGAGAATGATGATGATGATGGTGGTGGTGGTGGTGGTTATGGTGGTGTTGATGAGGAGGAGGAGGAGGAAAAGAAGAGAGAAGAATAAAGAGAAAGTTTGTATCCTAAATAATATTCCCATATGTCACCCCTATTATTCCTTCCTTCTAATTTATCCCATCACTGCAACGATTGAACTGTCATAACTAATGTTAAGACCCACAGAACTCAAAATCTCCTTATTAGTGTCCTAGATACACATGCTCACCCCTTCACATCTACTCTTCCTTTCAAATACATATATAGATCATCCTTTGTAACCATGGAAACTGTCCTAACCCAAAACTTCCAATCCCATTACTGTAACCATGTTAACAAACCTAGACCGATGGTAGATTTGCTAAAGCTCTCCTTGTTATCTCCCATAAGGATGTTGAAGTCTTCCAGGGTCAGCTCCTCCTTCTCTTCGAATCCAGCATCCTTGAACATTGATGCGATGGCATCATCCATCTTCTCCTGTTCCAGTGAAGCGCTGTTCGTCTCCAACATCGACCTGAATGGTATAGGGAAAACGATGATCAACACAATGATGATGATGATGATGATGACGATGATACGTATAGTATTGCGTCGGTACCCGCCTCCGGTGGGCGCTCATGGTGCTGGCCCTAGAATGCTTCATAAATTCACCTCTCTTAGTCAGTGTGTCAATTAGGGAAAATTTTACATAAATGTTAGTTCTTTATGATCCAAGTCATGTTGTACATTCATTTATTGTAAGTTTCTTTAAACTGAATATCAACCATGCTATATTGTTGTTGTTGTTTTTGTTTTTCCATACTTTTCATTTTATGTTTGGAAATAAAATGAAAACTAAGATAAATTATCTCAGATGTTTTCACATTAACACGACCAACCTAAGGCAAAATTTCAATACTTGATTTCGAGCATTATCTAAGGTACGAATGACAATATCAGATCTTAAAATTACAATTTCACGGCATGTCACTGTATAGATTCTATTATTATTTTGGTGATGTTTCAATTAATTCATCGAACTAATACAACAAATACAGTATGCAATAAGGATTTCATAACATCAAATTTTATAATGATTCCATCATGGTCACCTGAGCATGATTTTGAACTCATCACGTGACAGTGCACCAGAATTGTCGACGTCATACATGTCAAACATCAGCTTAATCTTGTCCTCTGGTTTACCTGGAGAGAAAAAAATGTTGAAACTATAATATATAGCAAGCTTTATGGGAGAGAACTATTAATATCTTTCTTTCATATTGCAATCTCAAACACTAGGAGTTACAGCGAAATTATATGTTAGTAAAACGTTCAAATTGATAATGTTGATATTCATTATAATGAATTATGATTGCATCGAAAGAAACAATAACGCGTTACGTAGGCCATTATTTCCCTTTGTGTAACCGTTCTTTATAGATAGGTTAATAGACTCACAAATCTATGTCCTTTGGGGCGAGTCCTGACAAGACTGGCAGGAGCAGTTATAGATGAATATATATAAAATAATATAAACAGTTGAAATAAGTATCCTCGAGACTATCAATAGTGAATTTAAACTCTCAAGGATCTTAATTTCAACTGTTTCAGTTATTAGCTCTATAACCCTGACGGAGGAATTTCCAAATTGTATTATTTGTTATATATAGAGAGAGAAAGATATGTATTAGGGGCCTTTGCATACATTTTCTACATGCACCTCGCGATTTTTTTTTTTTTTTGGGGGCTTGATTTTTTGGGGGGCTACCCCTGAAGCCCCACTCTAGAACCGCTACTGAGCCTGCCACAAAACACACATACAATATAATACTATCAAAATGATATAACGCTGATATTGAGGCAAAAAAGAGCACTTATTCTTACCCTTAGCAAAGATGACAGTGACGTCGAGAAACTCTCTGAAGGAGATCGACCCGCTGCCGTCCTTATCGACAAGCTCGAACATGAGTTGAACGAACTGCGATTCGGGACTGAGAGTGAGAAGTTCACCAAACTCATACTTGCTGAGTTCACATTCCATGATGGCTTGACCATCCTCCATCTGTGTGATGCTTTCCATCAACTCTTCCGGACTATCACCTTCCTATCGAACAAAGGATGCAGACATGACCGACCGGAATTAGAACTATCAATTTAGAACATGGCCGCAAAGGCTATCGAGCAATCAAATCAAGGGCAAACTCAATGTCCTGTTGTTTTGGCTTTAAAATAATGTTTGGATTATGTATTGGATTATGTACTTAATGTATAACACTTACAGTGTTGAGAGCTAGCCGAATAAACTGTTCTAGAACTGACTGCCGCTGGTGCTTGGTAACCGCCATCCGTAGCAGATCATATTCCCGTAACTCTCGACGTTCCATCACCACGCCGTTCTGCTGTCGTCCGATGAAACTTTGGAGGTCACTCACGAACTCAAGACGATCGTCGACATCCAGAAACTTGAGGACGAGGTCATATCTATCAACGAAAAGAAATAAGAGAGAAAATGCCTGAAATCAGAGTAAGCATTGTGGTTTATCGCAGCCCTCGACTCATACAAGAAATCCCGGCTTCGATCCTATAGCTTAGTGCTTGCATCCTTGGACAAGGTATTTTGCCAATATTTGTCCCTCTCGACCCAGGGGGTCATTTCTACCTGGCAATGCTGGGGTAATAATAACTGCAGGGCCCTAGCTAAGGAAAGATTTTTGGTTTTGTTATTAATGATGAGGTTACCCTGGGAAAAGAATAACATACTGCTATTGCTGCTGTTGCCGTTGTTATTGTTGTTGTTGTAGTTGTTATCATTATAGTTATTATTTATCTATCTATATATCTATCTATCTATTTAGCTATCTATCTTTCCATCTATTGTCATGATCATCATCACCATCATCGTTATTATTGTTAATCTTAATTATAATTATTATTATTTTTGTTATTACTATTATTATTATTAATATTGTTTAATATATAATTGTCATCATTATTATCATCATTATTATCATTATTATTATTATTATCATTATTATTATTATTATTATTATTATTATTATTATTATTATTATCATTATTATTATTATTATCATTATTATAATCATCATGATCACTATGATTATTATGATTATCATTTATGTTATTATTAGTATTATTATTCATTATTATTATTATTATTATTATTATTATTATTATTATTACTATTATTATTATTATCATTATTATTATCATTATTACTGTCATCATCATCATCACCACCATCATCATCATCATAATTCGTAGCAGTAGTAAAAGTATTAGTATTAGTAAAATCAACTAGAAAGATTATAGTACTCACTCTTTCTCAAGCTTGACTAGGATGTATCTCTGCTTGGAATCTGAGCTCATGAAGATTGTAATCCTTTGTGGACAACCAACATCAATGCTACGATAAAGCTTCGATCCGCGCTGGCCCATCACCCGAATACATTGTTTAGGACCAAGGCAGACCTCGATCTCCTTCACAGGCTCGTCAAAACCAGACCATTCATTCGCTAGGGGCAAGAAATCAGAATCACATAGATAACTTGAGTGATCGGATACTTAGAGTGAAATAACACCCACATCCGTACAGTTTCCTCTTCCCTGTATTGGTTGGTTATACTTGACTGTGCATTTGAGTTGAATTTACATAGGCCTAGTAATGAGATTTGTTTAATTGCTTTTATGCTGCTATGAAATATGGATTAAAAAAAAACACTGCATTTATTTGAATTCAGTTAACATAGTGTTTGCATTAGGCTAAATGTTAGTAAACTGCATTTAAATAAAATTATAAAATTTTTAATTCAAAAGAGAACAAAATTCGAATTGAAATAAATTGTTTTTCGTTTATTAGAATCCAGCTACAATACAATTGAACTGTATCAAAATAAAATGAAAATGAAAATATACTAAAGCTGTTATCCTACCGAGATATGACTGAGTATTCGCGGGATGTTGGGTTCTTGCTGATTTGTGTATAGCCCGCTTGTTTTCCTCTATTTTGCGCATGCGCATTGTGGCGATGGTGTACAGTGTCAGGATACACCCTGGAGTAAAGAAATATACAAACAAACAAATGGAGAAGGATTGCGTCGTTGAAGGGGGAGTAGAAGCATGGGCCGATGACATGTTGTTTATTTATTTATCGTTTCTTTTTGAGAAGTTGTGCCCCCCAAAAAAAAAAAAAAAGAAGAAGAAGTGATGGGCCATGGTTTTGAAATTGCCGAAAGTTTTTTTTTTCTGAAGTCTTTGCGAGAGTGGTGTATTACAGTGTCATTTCACTCCATTTCTAAATGCTCCCCTCCAAGTTAGTTCTTGGTTTTCATCTTTGTCTAGAACATTCTCCTTTTCCGGATGCATTTTCCACAAAACCGAAAGAAACGTAATATTTATCTTACCCATAATGAAGAGAAAGAGCAAACCAAACGTCAAGGCGTAGGAGACCCTGCTACCGTTGAAGTAGTCAAAAATGATGAGAGGTACACAGGGTTCTAAATCTTTTTCTTTCAACGATTCATTCTCCACATTAAAAAAGCAAGGAGCAGCTGTATTGAAGAGAAGTCAGTATAAATCTAGTATATCTTTAATAGTCAGGCTGAACGGAAATGTGAAAACAACAACATCAAAGCACGAATAAGGAAGGTATCACCTCGAAAATGATGATATTCCTTGTCAATCCTTTGGTCTGTTCATTAATTATCTTTCAGTGTGCTAGTAATTTACATGCTGATATCCTAACGAAAAACAACGTTAAAATTATTAAATAACTCATTTCGATGAGAATGGTGAAGACCTTTTAGAAATTGTTATAGTTTAATTGTACTTAGTTTACCCCCTCCCCCTCTCTCTTTCTCTCTCTCTCTCTCTCTCCCCCCTTTTAACTTGATCCTCTCCACCTGCATATTTTCCCCCCTTTTCTTGACTGTTCTTTCTTTCCATTTCTACCTCTCTCTATTTAAAAATATGCAACCATCTATCATTCTCTTTCTCCCTCTCCCTCTCTCTCTCTCTCTTCCTATACCTCATCTCTTTTTTCTTTCTCTTTTCATGTTTCTCTTCCTCTCTCTTTCTGTCTCTCTGTCTCTTTCTGTCTCATTCCCTTTTCTGTTACTCATTTTGTCTTTCTTCCATTCTCTCTTTCACTCTTTATCTCCCTCCACTCTCTTTTTTCTTTCTCTCTATCCCTCTTACCCCCCATTACCCCTCCTATTGCCACTCCACATACAGATCATAAAATGAAAATATTAATCTTACCGGCAGTGAATTTGAAAGGATCACTCTGTATCATTGTAGCCGGTATGGCTGTAGTATTGACTATAACATCCCACATGGTAACGGAGTGAATGTATTCAATCTCTTCCTCTGTAAACAACCTACAAACAGAAAAAACGAAAAAAGAACATCGCAATGATAGGATGATATCTTTCTTCATGTGTGTTTAGAAACATTCACTAGCAGAACTACAAAATAACTGAGATGTTATCCTCGCTATAGGAACTGAATAAAATGCTTTAAAATGAAATGTATAGTTCTGCATGGGTGAATGAGTAAGCAATAAATAAATGTCTAACCGGAGTAAATAAATGACTGAAATAATCAGCTTATGGTAATCATAGCTTTATGTTTGTACTGGATAAAGGTGTCTAGTATTTGCATTCAATGAAGTTCACTCTTACAATACGCATAACAATATCACGCTAGCGCTAAGGATAGAGTATGTTATGGTTTGTTGTAGGTTAAGGGTTACTGCCATGATAAGTAAATTATGCATGGAATAAAAGCAAATCGAAGTCCTCGAGAGACCCAAACAAAATTCAACAATACGGTTTGTTTCTGGATCACTAGACAAGCTGTACATGCACACTCACCCATTTGCTTTATTTTCAAACCAAAGTCTATCAGCATCCCTGATTCTCATGAACTGATCTAGAATAATATGCTTGAACAGTTCCCCTGGTCCATTGGCAGTGGTTTCCAGCATACCGCCAATGAACATATCAATATCATCATCATGTCCGTCATACAGTGCGGTCAAGTTATCGAACACCTGTAGACGTAAGGAAGAAGACTCCTCCGGATTAGTAACCATGGTAACGAGAATATTGAGAATATTACTTTATACAATGGGTAGAGGATTAAATCCATGAGGGAGGTGAGGCAAATATGTTGTTTCGGAAGCATGGCCTATACATCATCTTGTAAGATGGTACATTTAATTCAGAACTTTTGTTTGGGGAAAGGCTGCACCAATAACCTTTAAGATCTAGCGTCAATATTCATTTCTGGTAATGCCCATATATCATGCTAAAAGACTAGTGTTATTTTAATTCGTGGAGTGAAAAATAACGTCAGTTTTATTATCATATTGTAAAATAGATATTCTTGTATAATTCTCGAGGCCGGACATATCTAGTTGTACATATAAATATGTTGATCTTTAAGATAACAATGAACTTCCAAAAGTGTATTTAAAGTTTTGAATACGTAATCATTTCATCTCGATCAATACGGATCAATTGGAACTCTATAATAAGACAGGACCTATATATGTTACCTTTGTTTATATGAAATATATCCAATTCAGTTCTATTTCCCTGGTTGTTTCATTTCCATAGTTTATTCAAGTGAAATTAATTTACGAACTATTCAAAAAAGCATCCATGAAGCTTGACATCAAAACATAGATGGTAAGTGCAAGGTGGTTCCTTAAAATTGCTAGCTATAAAGAGCAAGTCACGGCGTTTCACTGCGCATACAGAAAGTAGATTGATTTCACTAAATATTTTTGTTCAAAGATTAATCTTATCCTCCCTGCCTGTTATCAGACCGATGTCTTTACCTCTGTGGAGATTTTACAGCCATTGCTAGTACATCTGTCCATAAGCTGAGTGATATTGAGAGGCTGTAGTCCCAGTGCCTTTCTAGCCGTGTTGTAATCAGGAAGCCCGTGGTCCCGTCCATGCTGTATTGTGTTAGCAACATGGTCACTACGAGTGAAGCCATAAAATGGCCCGTAGAAATAACCTGGGAATGACAGAATATGGAGAAATAATATGGAAATTGTCTTCGTTTAGTCCTACTTTGTTTCACTTATATCAAAGTAAACATAAGTATGTTGAAAATGTTTGGTATTAATTGGAACTCGTTTTCTCTGTAGTCATCAGATATATGTAATTGTGCCTTTAAATTATAATATTAAATCGGACCTCAAAAGGCCATCACATTCAGAAGGGTGGATCCAAGATTCTCATCCTTTTTGGTTTTATATTTTGCAACACGAATGGGAACATGTTTCTTACGCGTACTTAAAGTAGGCCTATGCCACTTTGTTTTTTTAAATGGGAAACGCCCCCCCCCCCAGGCTTATCCGTCACTGCATGCATAGATGTACACCACTAAACCTACCCCAAACCAACATAATCATTTTTATCATTTGGGATAATATGAGTCGTCGGCCTGGAGTCGGTCTCGTGGTCTAGACGGGAGTATTATATACTAACCTTGGAGATCTTCGACAACGATGTTATCATCTTCCTCGGCCCACTGAGAGGCGATACCGAGAACGATGTCGTCCAATCCATACTTCAAAAGTAGAGACTGTCAGAATAAAGATGGAAAATAGACCGAGAGGTGACCATGCTTTATTTACTTAGTATATCAATTACAAAAATGGAAGACTCTTATCGAGAATTCGACCAAGTATGATTGATGTTTATGATTGTCCTTTGACTGGTTTTATATATTAGGCCAATAAGTTGTTAACCAATCCATTATGTTTGGATACCTAACTTTAGCATCTTAACAAAGATTTGTTCTATTAAAACTTACTCCGTTATTTGATTACTTATAGTCAACTTACGTGATTGTTTTTTCTTTCAACCGCATTAACTTTGGACTAAAATTATAGTGTTCGGAGAAGACCCCCAAGACCACCCTTAATCCCATGAATTATTATCTGTATCTATACTTAAAAATTACATTGCACATACAATTATAACAGGCTGTGAGATATGAAAACTAACGGAGGGATACAGCATAAGTTAGGGCTTAAATAAAATATCCTGATAGGAATGATTAAAGAATGAAAGGCGCAATACTTTGGTCACATTAAAAGACATCAGAGTCTCTTGAAAGAATTGTTGGAAGGAAAGGTAGAGGGTACCATACCAAGATGGAAACCAAGGCCTAAATGGGAGGGGACATTAAGACATGGAATGGAATGGCACTGCAAGAGTGTACTTGGTTGCAGATAACAGAGATGTATGGGAAAATGTGTCAATCAATCACCTCTGAGCTGGGAAAAGATACCTTGATAGATAGCCGGGGATGTGCCATCATATTATATTCATATGAAATAGATTGAACTTGAACTTAAACTTACGTGTCCATCCCAGTAGGTGTTGCATAATCGGAGCCCAGGATAGCCATCTTCTGTCACCTTGACTTCACATGAACCATTCTCAGTCTTCCTGTAGTAAAAACAATTATACATATATATCCACTTACATTATCCATCTAGATTTATGAGAAAAAAAATTATGTAATCGGGATTATCAAATCAATATTATATGTCAGATTAATTTAATTCCAGGTGTAAATTTATCAAGTTCCTTTTTGTTTCCATGAATTTGCACGGTAGTTAAAAGTAAGGGGCATAAAAGCGGGGTTACGATAAAAGCGGGCGTTGCCCCCTTCAAAATCTGTGTCACGCAAGAGGAGAAAGGAAGGGAGAAAGGGGAAGACGTTGAGAAGGGGGAAAGGGATGATAAGTAGGTGGATGGCAATATTTCGAGAATGATACGTGGATAGATATTGATTTAGAGTAACCATGCAAGAAGCAGGGTGGGGAGGGGGAGGGCTAAAGAAGAGAAAATGAGAACTGTATACCTGAGTGCTATACCAGATGGTATCAGAGTCTGCATATATCTCATCGCTGTAGCCTCAAACTCGTTGGAGATACCCGGATTGAGATACGGCTTGTAACCTAGGGTAATTAAACAGAAAATAATGTTTTACTTCATAAGGTGAAGTTGATGAGTATTCGACAGGAAGAAATTCCTTGAAATGCTTTAGCGCCTTAACAACCGGGTATCATAGTAGAAGCTGTGCTATATAAATTAACATCATTAAAGCAAAATGAGATAATAAAACTGCAAGCATTGGTCGTTTACTTCTTGATAATAAATGATAACTTATTGATTTGAATGTATTTGCATGTTGCTGCATATGAAAGAACTATTGACATTCATCGTTTATTTCTTGATAATCAATGGCACCATTTTATCCTTTTGGCCAAAGTGGTTTCGATTTAATAAAGGTGGCCAGGAGGAAGATATAGACAAACACAGATGGATTTCATTCGTGTTTTTGATGATTTACAGTAAGATTAAAACCTTACTATGTCATGTATATCAAAGTACAGGCCCATTTATTCCGGAAACAAATATTTTGGATTTGGGGACATGATGTTTGCACTCGTAGCAACAACACAAAAAGGGAAATGTTTATTCTCCCTTTTTGTCGCTGCTTTTTTTTTTTGGGGGGGGAGCGATCCCACTATTTGCTGTCCAATTTTAAATCGGTAGTTTAAACCATGTTTTCCATGATTTTGGGACAGGGTGATCGTGCAGTACTTTGTTTCGGACTTAGATGACATAAGAATGCCTATTATATAGGGATATTATCTTGGCTAGAGGTAAATATAAATGTTATAGTTGCATTCGTTCCCCCATAAAGTTGATACCAATTTCGTAGTTGTTAAAATGCGCACAGCATAAGGGAATGATGTGAATTATCTACAGGAATCAATCACATGAATCCATACATGCTAACCCCCAAAACATTGAAAACGTGATTAATTTAGCCCTTAGCCCTTGGCTGTGATGCATTGTATTTTATAAATACCATTACTGCATGTCTGCATTGTATTGAATTGAAAATGTCCCATGCGCTTTTCTTTGGATAAAAAATCTATTTTCTAACCAAAATTAACAAGTCAACCATACTCAAAGAAACTTTTGTCGACTGTTCGCACATTTTATATTCCAGCTCTAATTTCACATGGATTTAACAGCAAGATAAAAAAAAATGATTTATTGACTTGTTGACTTGAGTTGATGACATGAATGTGTATTGTGCTTTAGGGGCAAACCATTGAAGTAGAATTGAACAATCTTGAGAACTTTCAATTTTGGTTGTCATGGAATTTTGACCCTGTTAAAATTGAAACTATGATGAAAACACAGTATATACTTACAAGAATGAATGCGAACTTATTTCAAGATGTTTCCCTTTTTTAACTTTCCTGTGAAACTTTTGCCAGGCCAAGTTGTTACTCTTGATAACTAGTTTGAGAGTTTCTTTGAGTGTGGTCGGCTCCTTTGAAAGAGAGACATTTCTAGATTGAACTTGTCATTCGTGCATTTACAGCTGGCCCATTATCATGCATAAGGATAATAAAATTCTAAGAACGCATCATTCATAATGATGTTTAGAAGCATGCTCTAGCTACCATTACCTGTGTAGTTATATTTGTCCATGTCACTTGCATCCATGCCTAAAAAGGCTGGTAGAAAGTCGTAAAACACGATTTTCTGGAAGAAAAGTTATATATAAAATTTCACTTTAAAAATCATTTTAATCTACAAAACATAAGAAATTGTGATTAGATAGAATCTTATCGCTTTAACAAACCAGTCAGTGAACGACTGATCTAGTTCGTATTCAGATTAGTGCTCTCAATCCTTGATTCTGATTGGTTTCTACATGGTTTCCGGTAAACCAATCAGAATGGGTCTTTCTGTGACATGCAGGAAACTTGATTCTGATTGGGTAATGGGTTTTTCGTGATTAACCAATCCGAACATGTCCTTATGTGGCACGCGTGAAACTTTGTAGTGATTGGGTGCGAGATGGTCATGGTTTTTGCTGGTGAATGTAATGAAATCACAGCCAAGTGTCCTACGTCTGTCTTTCTTCTATAACTTATGCTCGATATAAACTTTATTATGTCTGACTGCATACTATAAATTAAATGTTAATTTTCTACATGTATGAACATGATAAATGATTATTTGATTGATGGAACCTACCTGGTAGGTTGCTGTTACCCACTTCTTAGCAATGTCATATATGTCGTTCTCCTGAGTGTGATTCGAGCACTCGCCTGCAACTCGGTCAGCCCATACATTATGCCAGCGCCAGAATAAGACGCTGATTGACAGGAGGGCGGGGTTCTCGTTGCTATGTGGATTGCCAACAACTGCAAATAATCAGTATTTATCCATTACAAATCAGAGATTATATTGAATTAAATGTATCATCATTAAGACATGCATTATGGAAATGATGTGTTTCCTTTTATGCGTAAGTGAATCAGTACACCAGTTAAAATAACACTCAACGTATGACGACGATTCTATTACCATTGCTTAGGCCTATACGATCAGTGAGAAGGAGTGAACATTAATTCTAAATATGAGATTTGAATGAGTTGTTTTTTAGCAATTATTGTTTTAAAATATAGTGTGTCTATTTAGAATGATGCGAATGCGAAACGCAAGACATTAAATGTCATGCCCCTGCCTCGGGAATCATCCCTGAAATCACTTTGATTTTAGAAAGCTACATGTGTGTTAGGACGAGGTTTGTCGCTCTGTTGTAACAGCCACTGGCGGTTCTCTCTCCTTCCCCATTAGAGAAAAACAAACATTTACAATTCTATACATACGGAAGAGTCTCTCAGCTTCGTAGACTTTGTGATCCGTGGCAGGGGCATGGTTTGTTAGAGGGAATCCGGCGTAGTTCCGAGCTGGGAATTCTTCATCTTCCCTTCCTTCTTGTTTTCTTAATTCTCCCTTCAGTCTCCCATTCTCATAAGCTCTCATTTCTGACTCCCAAACTCGGTTAGGTCCATAGATACCAGTACCATCAAGCCATGGGGTAACCGTATTCATCTAGGAAGCATGACATAATAATAATGACAATAATAATAATAATAATAATAACAATACTACTACTACTACTACTACTACTACTACTACTACTACTACTACTACTACTACTACTACTACTACTACTACTACTACTACTACTACTACTACTACTACTACTACTACTAATAATAATAATAATAATAATAATAATAATAATAATAATAATAATAATAATAATAATAATAATAATAATAATAATAACAACAACAACAACAACAACATCAATGAAAATAAAGATACTATGGTTTTAATACCCGGTTTGATTCAGCCCTTCCTGAGGGCTCTGTTATTATTATTATTACCCCCGCCCCGGGATACAAGTGTGGGCAAAATGCCTAGTGCCCGGAAGTAAGCATCGAGCTAAGATCGAACCTATGACCTTCACCAGTATACCAAAATGCTATTTTTGTATAGGAAACGATTAGACTATAAATAGACTTGTTTAATTCTAAGAAAATTGGTTTAACCTGACATATGAATATACAATGAAGGTAATGTGAAACATTTTTAGTAAAAAATGGAAATTCATCTTAAACTGATTTTAAACGGGCATTCGCGAAATATCGGGCAAAAGGGTTATTGTGATAGTGTGATACAAAATGAGATAAAATAAAATGTGGGTGTTATTTATGTCTTTGTTTTTCTGAGTCTGTTTCGTTAAAACACTTGGGATACCAAAAATTACTTAGGGAGAGAAACTTAGTAATTTTACAATGTGAGGCACATATTTTACACTGGATATCTATAACATTTAAACACTTTGCATTTCGAAAATATGGAATGGCACTTGCAAGCACTCGGGCTCTTCTTATCATGCAAATCCTTTCACACATCAATTCCTGTATACGCCTTAAGGGTGTCAAAAACACATCTCAAATATTAAATCTGCACTATTTCAGAAATTCCGCGTTATTTTTCATTCATAATTTGTCCCCTTCCAATTCAATTAAGTTCATGTTTATAACCAACAGGAATTTTATAAGGAAACCGGCTTTGGAAATACTGAAAAAAAAGAAGATCCGAAATTGCTTTGATTTTCATTGATATCGAACATAATAATGATAGATGATGTTTGAAGGTTTGCATGGTGGTATGAATATCACGGAAGAGGTTTACGGTACACCATGTATAAAGTCCTAGAAGGACTAAGAAAAGTGGATATAAAATAGAAGTGAAATGGAAAGGCGAGAAAAGTGGAGGTTGGAAGGGAGAATATCTTTCGGAAGTGAGTATAGTCCTGAAAGGACTGTAAACCAGAAGTGGTAGATAGGATGAGGGTTTGAGTAGAAGATTGGATTGAGTTAGAGAGTTGAGTAGATGGGAGAAGCTGGCTTGAGTTGGCGAGTAGAGTTGCAGAGCAGGAGCAGGAGAGTAGTCTCGACGTTTCGGACAGGTTGACTGTCCGTCTTCAGGAGTCCACTCCTGAAGACGGACAGTCAACCTGTCCGAAACGTCGAGACTACTCTCCTGCTCCTGCTCTGCAACTCTACTCGCCAACTCAAGCCAGCTTCTCCCTCTCTAACTCAATCAATCTTCTACTCAAACCCTCATCCTATCTACCACTTCTGGTTTACAGTCCTTTTCAGGACTATACTCACTTCCGAAAGATATCCAACCTCCACTTTTCTCGCCTTTCCATTTCACTTCTATTTTATATCCACTTTTCTTAGTCCTTCTAGGACTTTATACATGGTGTACCGTAAACCTCTTCCGTGATATAATAATGATAGAGGTACTGGATTTATTTGAGTCTGTGTTTACTAAGCTTCGCATATCTTGCGCATGTTTGCATGTTCTTTTCAGGAAGAAAAAAATGTAATGAATTTAAACTTGAAATTTGGTCAAACATAATCCTTTTCTACAACAAGCCCATACATACACACTCTATAAAGCAAATGTCAACAAAAGAAAATCTGATGAGTTAGATAGATTTGATTTGAACAAAGGTGCGTTTTGAGGTAAGATCAAAGGTGTGAAAACAGTACACTTGATTGAAGCTAGAATATTTTGACAATAAGGACTCGACGCAGCTGACCGAATTTCAAAGTTCAAGTTCAACTGAATAAACATGACTCAAGTATAAACATGACTGACAAAATAATAACCTTTTTATTTAATTACAAAACAAAAGAAATTTGATTATGATATTTATTACGTTAACAAAATTTAAAAATTGTTGGGGCTGGGATAATTTCCTGTACATATTTGGTAATAATCCCAAACTGTGGATTTTCTTTAAATAAATTGATTTGATTCGATTTCATAAAAGTTTGATAAAATATTTGATAAATTACAGTGGGTCTACAGGACGCAGCAGCCAATTTAAACTGTTCCATAACCCCACCCCCTCTTGATAATAAATTGGATACGCCCGTGAAGATTTCTCTGTATATCCTTACCTGTTCCCTAGGTACTGCTGATGATTGTCCGGTGTCTGGGTCGTAGAGACCTCTTCTATATGGCATGATATCTGCCTGACCATACATACCCCTTAGGTCTTCAGGGATCCTCATATTCATCCACTCGACAGGACAGCCAGTGTTAGATGCATCCGCGATCTCATTCATCACGTGTTGTGCTGCAATGTCAGGCAAGCATCATTTTCAACATATTTTATTTTCGGAAATATGTTATATTTTGAATTCTTATCATGACTTCGTGATATCATAGCATCTAAACTCGGATAATTTTGATTGGGTCTACTCCTGGCTCCAATTGCCCCCCCCCCCCTCCCCTCTCCATTCTTTACCATCTCTCCCTCTCTGTCTCTCTCTCTGTCTCTCTCTCTCTCTCTTCCTCTCTCCTCTTCTCCCCTATCTGTCTTTTCTCTTTCGAATTCTGCTTTTGCTTTTCGTATGTTCTGTTTTTACGATATTCCTTAATAGGGTCACATCCTGAACCCTATTATTGTACACTAAATAAAGGACTACAACCCCGATACTCACCGAAGAATGCAAGTAGTGCTGTTTTGTCATTTTTCGAACGTATGCCCGATTTTCCTTTCATGAGTAGGTTGCTGAGAGTGAGAGGGTTGGGTCGGTTAGGACCAGCAGGTGAATATGCTCCATCCGTGTACCCGACTGGTAGCCGACGAAGCAGTCGAGTTTCTGATGAAAATCAACAATAATAATGATAAATAAGTAAATAAATACTACTACTACTACTACTACTACTACTACTACTACTACTACTACTTCTAATTCTACTTTTACTAATGATAATATCAGCAGCAACAACAAAACTAAAGATAGAAAAGAAAAGAGAAATACATAAAAAATACTCTGATAAATATGGTTATGGAGTGACAAATGAGCTTGATGCTGCTACCAAATCTGTGCTATTTTTGGGGATATTTACATCTTTTTTGGAATATTGTGTTTTCATATTCGAATTGAACAACAAAATGATAATGATAATTTTTAAATATGCGCTCGTGATTTCTCAGTTTTGAGGATCCATATAAAATTATGAAAGGAGATGATAAATGATGATAAATGATACTGCTACTAAAATTGTGCTTTTTTGTGTGTATTTATATCTGTTTTGGAATATTGTGTTTTCGAAAATCGAATTGAATAAAAACAAAGTTTCAGTCGGAATTTATCAGATTTGAGGGTCCATATAAAAATGGAGATGATAATTGAGGCTTATCTTTTGTATTTTCGTATGACATACATGATCTTGTTTGAAAAAATGAAGGTTAAAAACGCAGTTGAGAAACAGCATCAAGAAAAGCTTGAAACCATGGGAGTAAGTTCCTTGACAATTAAGGGGCATATGCCCTGATACCTATCTCATAAAGACCCTATTTTCACCCTAAGTTACAAAACACAGTTACATCCCACCACTTCCTAAAGAACTCCATTGGTTGCCCATGAATGAACATCATATTTTGCTTTTATTTCATTCTCCCCAGTATGATATCACTTTGATAAATAACATTATTCCGCCTTTATCTTCACGCTTTCAAAACTCCGGATTACTTGTTCTTCCTAAGCTGATACAAAGTTGGTTAGGAAACCTTTTCTCATGCATGTCCTTCGCTATTGAACGCTTTCCGTCGAGACATTATGAATAGCAGATGAGTTGCAGTGTTCCAAAATAATATCAACACGTATTTTTCTTTAATAGGTAGATTACCTTCCAATGAAACAAGGTATCAATAGAGGGTCAGGGGATGGTGGGATGGGATGGAAGGGGGTGTGCCTGCGTGCCCCTTGTAGATACGCCACTAATTATAGCACACTTACCATGCCTCCCAATCTGGGGATCAGCTCTGTTATTATACCATCCATTCAGCTCATGGTGCTCCCTAGATTCTCTCTCACCACATAATGTAGACTCCCCTGAAACAAAAATTATCGACATGATTAGTTTGCCTAAGAGAGTTAAAAAACAATGATTAAAATTTAGCTGAAATAAATTTTGAGCCGGGAATTCCCCTATCAAGATCTTGGTAATGGCGTCATCAATGGGAAGATAATCTTATAAGAAAATGACAAACGATGTAACTATAATTATGGCTCATCAACAAAAGCAGCAGCAGCAACAACAACAGCACATCAATAATAGGAGTCTTTTAGACACACTTTCATGTTCAATCTGTGGCGACCTGAAATGTTATCTTAATATGACTTTTATCATGAACAAATTGAAAGACGAGACGGCGTGTGTGAATACATCCTTGGCGTCAGCAGCTCCGGACACTAGAACACCATCTAAATGTGTTAATTGCCATTGTAATATTGTAAGGGTAACACTTACATCATCAGAGGAGCCTGCCCCTTCGTATGTTTTGAAACTGAAATACGGCGCCATATAAATGCTGTGAATCATGATAATGAGTTCACATGAATTCACATCATAAGGTCGCCCATATGAGAAATAATTGTCGGAATTTTTTTTTCTGTCTCTCTCTCCGACATTTACTTAACCCTCGGTTATAATAGCTCGGGGTACAATTCCATAGTAACTTTTATTAGTCATTAATCGCCGGTGGTCATGTCATCTTGTCTCTTTAAGACAATTTTACGTTTTGTTGTACTTTCATCCGCAGTCTTTATTAGGCACATGTCGAACCAACTCGAAAATGTAATCTGTAAGTGTAAATTTAAGTTTCATGTTCTTTGTTTTTTCTTTCTCTCTCTCTCATTTTCTCCACCCTCTATCTTGTTCTTTTTTTACATCATTTTCTCTTTCTTTTCTCATTTTTCCTTCCGTCGTTCTCTCCTTTTTCCATTTCCATTTGTTTAGGCTGCCAAAAATGGAAGGCCGCGGCTGATTCGCCGCCCCCCCCCCCCGATCAGCCAGTGTTTAGTTCACAAAGGATGGCAAACTGATTAAAAAAACAGATTCGATTGGGGCATGTACCCCCGTGCCCCTCACCGATGTGGATACGCCATTTATCCTCGTTAAAAGTTAAACGCCATGCTTATATTAGAGGAGGAAAGAAAGATCAAGATGTAGGAAGAGAAGGCGATATAGAACGTGTGAAAGAGAGAATTTTAACGAAAGAGATAAACAAACAAGTTTTCTAGATCGATGGCGCGTTTTAAAATAAAAATAACGATGTGTTTACTTTTCATTACTTATATGAAATAGAGGAGAGAAAAAAGGCTTTGGAGGTATACTTGAGTGCACCAAACAAATTGCTCGATTTTAACTGGCGTGACCCGACTGATGAAAGATATTGACGGCGGGGAACAGGAGCAACAAGACAAAATGAAATGGACTATGAAACTCGTAGGCGTGGATGCCGACACCTGTATTCAGACATGACGAATACAAATAAAGTCATCACAATCAAGGTGTTGATCTTAATACCCACACCGAACAGACCAAATAAACGCCTTAGTTTTTGTTTGTATCAAATTATTTGCTAATTAATAATTTAGTTAATCAGTGAAACGAAAGTAAACTGATGCAAGTGATAAACTGCAAGGTTCGATATAGGCTATGTTAATCAGTGAAATTGTTTTGTTCACAAACTGATGATTTTTTAATACATGAACATGAACTGTATCACTTCAAAATTCGTCGAATGAGCGACGAATTCTACAGTGATACAGTTCATGTATAGTCGTTGCAAATCCCATCTTCACATGTTTAACAAAAATGGCCAGATTGCTCTTTTATTTACTATAGAATTGCCGGTAATATAATTATTGTATATATTGTAATTTATTGAGATATACATCAATATGTTGTCTTCAGTAAAGACTAATTTATATCCTATTTCATAGGTAATAGAAAAATAATTCAAATCATGATTGTGTTAGGGAATTCGAGTGTGTGAGTTTATTTAAAAATCATATGTACATATTACCACTTTTTAAATAAAGATCAGGGGCATATTTCATTTTTGTCCCGATTCCTGCATCCTCTCCATTAGATACTCCTCTTCCGGCATTGAACTTGATGGCTTTGATGACAGACAGTGCATGAGAAATATCAGTTGCCCCGTGATAAATATCTTCTAATTTTCAAAGATACTCATTGGCAAAACCAGGCACGATTGATATGTGCGGGAGGCGGATGCGTATTTTTTTCTTTACACGACAGCCTGTGATTTTTACGGCTTTAATTTCAATAAACGCGCTCACGAAGAGTCTAGCTAGCATGGTAACCGTTAGGGTTAGTGATAGGGTTATAATGATCATGCAAATCCATCTTACGTCAACCCATCGTAAGGACAGCGTAATACATCGTTGGAGTTGTGGGTTCAAATCTCAGTACTTATTCAGTTCTGTTTTTTTCTTTATAAATAGTGAGGCAAAGCAATAAATAATCTAAGTCTAATTGTTTGTGACCTCTTTCCAAGCTGCTTATGCTAATGCTAGACTCTTCGCGAGCGCGTTTATTAAAATTAAAGCCGTAAAATCACATGCTGTCGTGTAAAGAAAAAAATACGCGTGCGGGAGGACTACCTCTCACTTCCCTACAATCATTACAAGTGGAAATGGGTGAATTTCCCTTGGATCTAAGGAGACAAATTGTGTCAAGTAAATATAGACAAAGTATTGAAAGATCCCCAAACCATCCACTTTCACAAAAGATCGAGCCATGTTGGCAATTTGATTATCTCAAGGGAAAAGCTTTCCTTAAAAAACCTTTCGGGTATAGAACCCAGAATAAAATTGAAAACTTCATGACAGAAACTGCCGTTCCATCCCCATTCCTACCATGGCTTTTTGAACGGCCCACTGGTTTCGACTGAATTGAGCTGTCGGATTACAAAAGCCGACGATCCGAATGAACTACAGCTGCAACAAATCTTAAAATTGATTAATACAAAATGGTCGAAACAGTTGCATATATAAACAGATGGATCTGAGGTTCCGGAGAAGGGCCAATGCTCGGTTGCCTTTTAAATCCCACATTTTTCTGTACACCAATGCAAAAGATCAACGAATTTTACCTCTTCGTAGAGAGCCGAGTTGGCTGCCAGTGTTTTTGCCCTTCAATGGATCGAAGAAATAAATATCTATACAGGCGCAGTCAATTTTAGTGACTCTTTAAGTGCTCTCACGGCCTTGCAACATTTCAGTGATGAATCTTATGACACAGAAATATTTACAATAATGACCCGATTAAAATATAGAGGGATTGAAATCTCTTTGGAATGGATTCCAGGCCACTGTGGGATAGTTGGAAATGAAAAGGCAGATTTCTATGCACAAAAAAAGAATGATACCCAATCGCCCGTAAAGATCCTTTAGCCAAACGTGAACTCACAATATTCCTGTAAATTGGGAAGAGAAACTGAAACTATTCTTAGGCGACTACGCATGGACTCAACAATGGCCTCTTACGTTTAGGCATCCACCCCACATGTTTCTGAAACGGTCTGACATTTTTTGATAGAATTTCCAAAGTATATAATAGAAGGGCCATGTTAATGTCAGAAGTTCATATTTTCAAGGAAGAGGCCTTTATATAAAGTTTACAAAAAAGTGACTCTCGTTTACAAATGGCAATGGCTCGTTTCGTCTTAAGAAACAAGCGATTATATAACGAGTACATACATAACCAGAAGCCGAAGTCAATATAAACTTAATAGAATAGAAAAATGTGTATTTTGTATATAACATTATATAGGCCTTTTAGCGTATTGATTATTTGAAATTTGGTTTTAGGCCTATCTCTTATTTAGGCCCATAATAAAACATAATGAAAAGCCATGCACTATATAAATAATTTCATGTACCAACTAATATAACCTAATAAAGCCAACATGTGTTTTGCTTTTGCCTGTTTTGCTTTTGCTTTTCTCCTAATAAACATTAACAATTAAATAAATAAACCCTGTAAACATACAAGTACACACGGAAGCCCATTAGTGCCGCCATGTGAATTAACATTTAAGAGGAATTAACTGGCGGCCGCCAGATAATTAACATAGTACAGGGGGGTGTTTCACAAAGACTAAGATCGACTTTAAGTTGGACTTAAGTATAACAGGCCGTTCATGCCACTGTTTGCTCTTACCATTTACTGGCATTTGTCTTTCAAGGGACGTACAAATCGTGGTCTCAAATCTACAGAGTTTACATTTTTTGATAGTTCATTATTGAAGGAAAAAATATTATCTAAAGATTATAATTTAGAGACTAATTGGGATAGCAACCAATGGCATGAACGGCCTGTTATACTTAAGTCTGGAGAGTGTCAAATGTAGATTAACGTCTTGCCAAATGATATTAGAGGCTTGGTGCCAGGCTGGGAATTGAACCTGTACCCAAGGGGCCAGAAATCCATTTTTTAAGGAAAAGTGCCAGAATTAGAATTTTGTGCCCAATATTTTGTTATTCAGCTGGAAATAATTGAAAACCAACATTATAATTATTCAAAAGTCACAGTTCTTTGGGGGTCCTGAAAAGTCACATATATTATCACTCATCTTACCTGCTCACCCTACTTAACATTTGATGCCATAAATAAAATCCTCATGCAATTTTTAATATCAGAAAATGGAAACCTTTGTGGGGATACAAGATTTCTAAATTTTGGGGGTGTAACGTTACGGATGGCGAACTCAAAACACATGGCCTCATAGAAGATTTTCAATATTTGCATTCGGTATAGAATTTTCTGGCGGCCGCCAGATAATTCTCTTAAACTTTAATTCACATGGTGGCACCCATGGGCTTCCGTAGGTACACGACGCCCCCTTATCTATGCCAGAGTGACCTATATGTTGAGTTTATTACCCGAGAAGCGTGCGGTGTATAAAAGAAAACTCGCTGGGCTGGTAAGAAAGCATCGTAGTAAGGACAGGACAAGCGTGAGTTGGTCCTGTGTGCGGATCGTGGTTTAATTAAAATATTACATAAAAAAGGTAGACTATGACTGAATATTATATCTAAATGAGATTGGAATTTTGTTTAATACCAAAACATCAAAGAGAAAGAGGGGAAAAAATAGATGCGATGAAATTGGCAACAAAAGTCAAAGTTGACTAATTGCTATTATAGCACCAAACGAAGAAGAAGACAAGCGGGGTAGGGGGTAGGCTGGGAGCTGACCCCCCACATGTCCAGATGTAATTTCCATGAAAGCTGAAGGGTCCGAAAGAATGGGGAATGGTTTACTTAAAGGGAAATCCAACCCAAATAGACAACTATTCTAAACGAAAGCAGAAAAATCAGAGAAGCAAATTGATGAAAGTTTTAATTAAATCTGACTAAATATAAGAAAGTTATGAATTTTTAAAAGTTGTAAGCACTATACGTATGGGCACTTCAAATTGGCTGAAGCGGTAATGTCAATGTGATGTAGTGTCGGACTACTTTCCCATCTGTTCCAACGTATAAAATGACTAACATTTAAATTTTTCAAAAGTTCATGGCTCAGGAGGGTCTTTTCTTTTTAGAGGACCTATAATAATATGCTAGCTATAATATATGTTGAGTAGTGCCCCAAGAGAGAAGGAACTTACGAGAAAAACAGAAATTAGTGATATTTTTGTACACGGCAATGGGAGAGTTATGCACGTCCTACGTCACAATCCACTGACCAAACTACCAATTTGAGATTCACATAGACTTAGTGATCTCATATTTCAAACATTGATAACTTAATGCTAAATATATTACTCTTTGCGGATGTAGTATCGAAAATAATATCGCTAGTGATATTCGTTTGTCTCGCAATGCATGGTCATTAAGGGATCTAAAAGATCACGACGTTTCGTGCGCCGCTGCAACACTTCGTCAGGTGATAAAATCTAATGTAAGCAAGCGTGTTTTATACTCTACAGGCGGACCGGCGGTCAATTAATTCGATCAATAATTGGAACAATAACGCACAAGGTCAATTCATAACTTCCTTACTATTGGTCCGATTCATTTCAAACTTTTGCCATTCTGTTTCTGTTATTTTTCTGCTTTCATACAAATCAACTTATTACAAGGGTTGGATTGCCCTTTAAATTTTATATCGTAGTGGAGTTTGGATGAAGAATAGGCCTCCTTAGGTTGGCTATAATAATAACAATAATAATATCTTGTTTACCCAAGGTAGCTCCATTAGTATTAATACTGTTCACCCTGAGGGCCCTGCAATCATACTACTACCCAGGCTTTAGCCGAGCTACAATGAGATGGCACTCAAGCATTCAAGGAATTTCTTCCTACCTAGTACCCTTTTACCTCACCTATCGCTTTCCTTTCAGTATTCTCATGTGTCTTGGTGTCGTGATGGTATTAACAAAACGTATCTCAAAAGAATGCAAATATATGACGTGGATTTCTGTTGAAGGGATCCACCTCATTGTGTTAAAGTATTGCTAATCAACCGTGTGTTGTTCACGCTCTGATTTCAGGTTCCTCGCCGCACAAAATTTTCCTTATCAGTTCAAAGGGAAAATTTCTTTTCTTCCAGTGCCTTTTTTGTAACATTTTACAAAGTTTTCAAATATAAAACATGAACAGTAACCGTGGTAGCATGAAAGCAACTCGAAAGCAAGGTAACAAAGGGGAAAAGGTGCTAATCCAATATTAAAAGCACATATATCTTTTTTCTTTAGAGTACAATACAAGCAGAACTATATCAGTTGGTATTATAAGATCCCGGAAGGTTATGCGAACGGGTTTTCTTTTATATTTGTTATCACTGTGAATTTCCTTCTAATTATACCAGTATAATTAGAGAGGAGATTAAGCACTTACATCCACGACATTAGAAACTCGTTCGAATTGTGGCTATGTATAAAAAAACATATTTTCCGTCACTTTTTTGTCGTATTTATGTCACCGGTTCCTGCAAAATCACAGAATGCGGTCTTTTCCTGTTCCAGGGCTTTTCCAAACATGCTATTCCTGTCAGCCCACGAGTTCCGGATGTGTCACTTCATAACTATGACATCGTGCACGCATGATAGATAGAAAAATTTCTTTACAGAATAACACATTTCGTGAAAAGGGGTCATACATTTCAGGGAGGAACCTGCAACTCGAATAATATAAGGCATATTTCGCGAAGGCCGGCGAACACATTTGTGAATTTGTTACGCGATAAGCCTAAATAGGGTTATTTACAGAACATATTTTTTGCACCATTTTTTACTTACCAGATATATATATATATATATCTGTCATCCTCATTATACTGAACAACTTTTTTGTTTGCAGTACACCAAACAGGCACCCTGTTCAACCTGTTGCTCAGCTTTTCTGAGAAAATGTGTTGCTTTATCAAGGCTATGGAATTGAGTGCATCATTTCTATTTCTTTTAAACCAAAAAGGATATTTTCTCTTGTTATGACTAACGTCATGATTCATATTCAAAACCATTCTTCGAATCCATTAAAACTTTAATGCTTTACTAAAGCACTGACAATCTGGCAATTTTAGACCCCCCCCCCCTTCTTGATATTTGTCCACAATAGATATTTCTATTATTTCTTTCAATGTAAAAACAATTGATAGAAACAAGAATGAAATATTTACAAAAATAATAATAATGTTAATAATAATAATAATAATAATAATAATACTACTACTACTACTACTACTACTGAGTGTGTCATCTTCTAAGGTTCAAGGTGATCAAGTTTAGTTGTAAATGCTATACTGAGCACTTAATTGGGCTAAATAAAATGTTAATTCTAGTGCATATGGCTACAGCATCCACAAGATTTTATAATTCTACATTAAAGATAAGCTTGAGTTCTGGTAATGATAGAAAATAAATTCTCACAGAATCCAACAAAACTTACACTGAATGTTCAAGATTACAAATAAATGACATGTGCCAAACGATTTTGGTAGAACATTTATAGGGGCTGAGTAATGAGCATAGAAAGATAAGGAAATCAAGGTATGTAGGCCCGACACCATGTGCTTAACACAGGTCACTATGTGCAAATGAGAGTTGTGTTTTTTTATTGAAGATCATTTCCAGAAAGTTTTTGTAAGGTTGTTTTAATTTTACTGGTTTAAACAATCAATCTACTGCAGGATAAACAATCCAGAATGAACTATATCCATGTTCTCTCGACATACGATGCCCATACCAGAGCTCAAGATTAGCTTTAAATCTTGTATCACAACTACTTTCGAAGAACAAAAACCAACTCAAAGGCAATTTCAATACCCTATTGTATATGTCCCATGGTAATCAAGATTACATAATATGTCATTGTAATGTTAGCGAAATTTAAAAGATGTCGTGTAAGGCCATTAATTGAAATTGCCTTAAGTTGCTCTTTCAAATGCAGTTGCGATCGTATTAAATAATGAATATAATGCACAAAATTAACAAATTAAACTTAATCAAATCAAATTTTTCAGTAATATAAAAACTCATGTTTTGCATCTTTAGAAACGTTTGGAATTCTAACAAATTCTTTCTTAAAAGTAAGTTAGGGTCAGAATCAGAATGATATTCTGAATGTCGTATATACCGGGTCTATGCAATACTGATCAAAAGCTTAAAATTTGAGAATTCGTAAAGTGTCCATAAGTTTTATTTTGCCTTCACGAATATTCTTTGCCCTAAATTTAATTAAGTCATATGACACATAATATGTAGACTGCACTTGTACTTTTAGAGCCCAAAGTACACTACACGATCGTCCTTCGATCCAATTTTCGAAAAAAATGGAAATTGTACTAGATAGGAAATCTAATCAAACATCATCTTCCTGAATTAGCTTCTAAATAATAATAATAATAATAATAATAATCTTTTATAGTCCACTCCAAATTTTATTAAACCGAAAATGGAAATTCTTTTTGCCCAATTGATCGTGAGCCCGGCAGCCACTGTGTAGCGCCAGATCGACATTGCTCTATCCCCTTATTGTTGAACTCCAAACAAGGTAGCAGCGACTCCCATCTTTTAACGTCTTTTGGTATGACGCGGCCGGGGTTCGAACCCACGACCTCCCGGTGGTGAGGCGAACGCTCTACTGACTGAGCCAACACACCGGTACCGGTAATGATAAGCATTCTAACAATCACAATTTGTGCATGTGCATTAAACTATTCTAGTAAGAATAAAAGCCGAATCGGCTTCAAATCGTAGACAATCGCACTACTGGTCTGACGTCACTACGATTCTGAGCCTATTAAGCTTTCCCTCTTCCAAGGAGGCATGGAATTTCTTTAAAATGATATTTTCTTCTTCACTTGACTATTCACATCCTCGGCCATCAAGATTGTACATGTTTAAATGTTCGTATCAAATGCTATTGAAAATTCTTCAAAAATAGGATCCTAGTCGGACCATGAATTTTGCGGAAGGCACATGTCAATAAATTGTGAGTAAAGGTGTTTTTTGAGGGGTGATAACTTACCTGGAACTAGGAGGGCTGAGAGTGAAATGATCACAAGGAATATAAACCCATCTTGCTTCGTCATCGTCATTATCATCGTCCTCACCGTCGCCACGATCTCCGATAAAGGCATGCGTTGACGGTCTGGTATGAGAGTGGAGAGTAATAGGCAGTGATATTAATCAGTGTTTGACGTGTTTGGATCGTATGACCTTCCAAACACCCCCGCTGTCTAGATTCATATCTATGAAAAGAATGTTTTGTGACAGAGGGAAATCGCCCGTGCCATGCTTTCTAAAGATGGGGTTCATGTTCTCTCAGGCATGCTGTGGACCCTGCAAATATTTTGTCATCCCTTGCTATATCTGAATAGAATCTGCTTCTACTATCTGAATAGAAGAGTCAACTTGAGCAGATCATAATTTGAACGACTTCAAAACAAGATGACTGGCAATACCCACACATTTACCCTGGTTTTATCACACCAACAAATTGAAAGAAAGTCGGTCGTCATAGTCGAGGAGTTTTGACATTGAGTACAGTAATTTTTTATGTCATCATCAACAGTTCCATAATGTAGAAATTTTTCCAATAGGAGAAAGGAATCCTTTTAGATTACTCATCTATATGATGACATTAACGACCTTAACAAAAGCCTTACATTGAGGTAGATATTATTCATTAAGGGTTATATTTCTAGGTCAGACTGTTTTTAAAAGACGGGAGGCCTTAGTTATAGGGAGGATAGGGACGCTCTGCAAACTATACAATTTGCCCAAAACATCGTAACTACTACACTTCAGCCACCCAGAGGCGGCGCTCCCGGGGGGCAGGGGGGCACAGTGCCCTCCCACTTTTTCAAGTACCCCAAAAGTGCCCCTTTTTACATAGGAAGAGTGCCCCTTTAACTTTGTAAAAGTGCCCTTTTACTTTGACAAGTGCCCCTATTAATTTTTAAAAGTGCCCCTTTTATTTTGACTCTTACCCCTTTTCCTTCAACAAGTTCCCATTTTCCTTTGCAATAAGTGTAAATTTTTCATTCTCATAAGTGCCCTTTTTAATCTCTAGTAAGTGCCCCTTTTCGGGTACGAGAAGCGCCCTTTTTCACTTTTGATAAACGCCCCCTTCACCTCTGATAACTGTCCTATTCAAATATGAGAGGTGCCCCTTTTGCTTTGACAAGTGCCCCCTTTCCTTTGTATTTGTAAGAAGTGCCCCTTCCCCTTTTAATAACTACCCCTTATAACTCGGATAACGCACCTTATATTTTCACATGTGCCCCCTTTCCTTTCTAATAAGTGCCCCTTTTCCTTATGATAAGTGCCCCTATTAAAAAAGAGCCCCTGCTCATAAATGCCCCTTTTTACCTATGAAAATAGTTCCTTTTCATTCTCATAAGTGCCCCTTTTCATCTCTTGTAAATGACCCTATTCAATTCTGAGATATACTCGTTTTACTTTGACAAGTGCCCCTTCCCCTCCTGACAAGTGCTCTTTTCATCTCTAATAATTGCCACTTTTATTTTGACAAGTCCCCCTGTTCCTTCCTAATAAAAGCTCTTTTTCCTTCTTATAAGTGCCCCTTTCCCTTCTCATGATTACCTCTTTTCATCTCTGATAAGTGCCCCGTTTATTTTTAGCATGTGCCTCTTTTTCTTTTTAATAAGAGCACCTTCCCCCTTCTAATAAAAGCCGCACCCCCTTTCACCTCCGATAAATGCCCCTATTAAAATCTGATCGGTGCCCCTTTTTTCTAAAAAAAGGAAAATTTCCCTTTATTATTAGTGCCCATTTTTCATTCTCATAAGTGCCTCTTTTCATATATGGTCAGTGCCCCTTTTCACCTCTGATAATTACCATTTTAACAATGATACGTGCCCCTTTTTCTTTGTAATAAGGAACCTATCCCTTTTTCATAAATGCCCCTTTTCACTTCTTATAAAAGCCCTTATCAAGATCTGATGGGTGCAGATCTGGATGGGTGCCTTTTTTCCGTCGACAAATGCCCATTTCCCATTCTCATAAGTGCCTCTTTGTTTAGGTGTAAGAAGTGCTCCATTTTCACCTCTGGTAATTAGCCCTTGTACTTTGACACGTGCTGCTTTTCTTTTCTAATAAGTGTCTTATCCCTTTTGGTATGTGTCCCCTTTTCCTCTCGTCATTAAACGTGCCCCTAATTTCAAGCGACTAAGAGCAATTTCCCCCAAAGCTCGCTCGCTACGCTCGCTCGCATTTATAGATGTTATAATTATGTTACTTATCAAAGGTCTTTTCAGTCTTCCGTTATGAGAATGTGCTTATAATCCCATCAGGATTGGGTTTTTCCTCTTTATAAGATGTAATTTTTTGCGCTGCGACCTCACAAATCTTTAAAATTTTCCTCGCTCGCAAATGAATTTTCAGACCATCGCACCCAACTGCAAAGTATGATGCTTAAACAATATCTTATATGATGTATAAAGAGAAACAAATATTAAAATCATCCCTGATAATGTAATCACAATATAGGAGTATATACCAATGTCTAAAAACTTGTTTATTTTCGCTTTGAGATTTCCCTTTGAAGGTGCCCTTTTTTCCCAGAAAGTGCCCTTTTTTGTTGGTGCCCCCCCCCCACTTTGGAAGTCGTTTCGCTGCCTCTGCAGCCACCTGTATGACCTTAACAAAAACCTGTCATGAATAGTACATTAAGGTTCTTTATATGGCTGCTAAGAATTTTCATAGTAGTTAAAACACGGATTTCTCTTGTCATAGTCATTTAATCAAGATATCTCCGATGCCAAAGGGCTGCATGCCCAAAGGCATCTAATTTTTCAAAGACATTAAATGAAAACATATTTATAATACCCGACAAAAAAAATCAGATAAGATTCTGAAGAGCAAGTCTGTATGCTTGTTGAAAATGGTATGAACTTCATTTATAATCAATAGTTATGATGGTATAAACATATATATCATTATGTTATCCATGGATATGAATATAATTCTTATTATTATTATCAACATTGAAGAGATAGGAATTGTACCTCCATTCAAAGTTTCTAACTTTTCTTGTTCTATCAGGGATATTTCTAAATCATTTCATTCTAAAATAGCTTGATAAACAATTTCATGACAATATCAGAATTTTTAAATACTATCTTCAATATCCCATTGTTGAATGAGTAATCAACAGAGGAATGACCTATATACGTTGGTATGGTATTATGAAAATGATGTTCCACGCAGTTTATAAATTGAACACTTCTGAATGTTGTGTCAGTTCACACTCTGAGCACCTTCTCGACTCCATTGAAAGTAAGTTGTTTACCGGTCACATGACCCTGAGATTTTTATATTTTTATTAATAACATAAAGATATATACATCTAAGATTATACAGAAGGCCACGTCACAGAAAGTGTTATATAACGCGTAAGCCGCATTTAAATGAAGAAAAAAATCGTATAACTGGAGGTTAGATATAAGCTGTTATAATATATGTGCTCTCAAACCAGTTTATCATAATCGGAAATAATGTGAAGTTACAATAGGATAAAGCAACATACTCTGAGAACTGTTTTTATGATTATCGAAGGAAGTTTATGTCATATGAATAATTAAAATACTTTTTGAATGTTTAAGGGATTAGGAAGAAGGGAGAGTGTGTGGGAGGGAGAGAAAAAGAAATAGATTATACAAGTACACATACAGATAGAAACGGACAGATAGAAAGGAAAAAAAGCTTATGTTGATAGTATTGAAAGAGGTATATAAAACGGGGGTGAATATGGAGATAGAAAAGAGATACACGACAGGAGAAGGCGGAGACTATAGAAGACATCCGCCCACAATAGTGTAAACATAGGAACAAGAGTTATTTACTTTCAAGTTTAGTGTCGATTGTGAGTCGTTGGAAACGACCATCAATGGTCTTATATTCTGACCTACTTTAACTACTTAAGATACCAAGGAATCATTACCCGTTATTAAATTCATCCTGAACACGTAGTTCAATTATAATATCACAATTTTGCTTACTCATACACTCTATGTTTGCATAAAAGATTATCACTGGTTTCAATAAACCAACTACTGTATTTCTTCGTTTCATTAAAAAGGGTACACTGATTCCAACGAATCAAACAGAATAGATCACGTGATTCACACACAAAATATAATTTTCCAGAAAGAATTAAAGGGTGTACATAATAATTTAGACATTACAATTAGGCTACCGGCAAAATGCTCCATGAACGAATGCTCTGGGTTTTATTTCGATTAAAATATAACGTAGGTGTACGTTTGCAATTGAGTTTTAGGTTGGTCTAGGGTTAGGATTAGAGGTAGAGTTAGGGTTAGGGTTAGGGTAGAGTTAGAGTTAGGTTAGATACAGTGTTGTGGCCAGGGTTGAGGCAAATAATTCGGTTAGTGGAAGAAATTGACAGCGGAGCGACTGTCGCCGGAGCGTGATTGTGCAGTGCACCTTACACATACATGCATGACATGATCTAAGTATGATGCTATGTCGGACGAGCTTTAGCAAGACAATAGAATCGCATGAAGTAAATGTTATACCCTACTAAACAATTTGGCTTGATGTGTTCAGCGCTTTAGAATATATTCATTGTTTTACAGGACATATAAATGCCCCACATGCCTGAATCTGAAGAAGAATATGAATAAAACTTGAAAACTTCTACAAATCGAACTGAATAAAATTAATATGACGCATCGTTTTCTAATTCATAACACATTTTGCAATTCCATGCACTGCAATGATTACTGTCTGCTCATATAAATATTACATTCATAAATACTTATTCGTCATGTTCTCTAGACCTCATAATACCATGATAAGAGAATAATAATCAAATAATAAGACTCATTTCACTCACCTTGCCTCTGTCCGAAAGTCTTGGTTCTGATGATGAATGCGAGTCAGCTCTCGGTCTGCATGCCCTCTAGAAACCTTTTTCTCCAGTCCACAGAAATAAGAATAGGCTAGAGCGTTCTCCAATGGCCTTGATTCAGCGCCATTAAAAGGGCGCCACTATTTGGGGCTCTGAGACCTTCCAGAATCGTTTTCGCTTCTTGTGTTATTGATATATGTTCGTTTGATTGTTTAATAGGACGACACTTTCTTTTGTTACTATTGCTATCGCTGTTGTTGAAAACATGGCTTTTCTGTAGGTAAAGTTTCCGTAAAACTTTCGCCCGACGAAGCCCCTCTCCCCTTATATAAAATGTTCTTGTGACGCCCCTGATGGCGAGGAACAACGGTCTATATTCATAAACACCTTGCTACTTTGGGCGTAACCAGGAGAAACACTGATATTTCATAATGTCTTCCATCATAACCATCTGGGTATAAGTTCTTTATTTTTAACAGAAATTTAGACTTGACTTTCTGGTAGAATTGATGGAATAAACCTCTTAATCCATGAAATGAATGTGTAATAAATATAAAGGGATTTTTTTCTTCTTCTTCAGTGGTCACAATATGAACTTACTACGAAGTAATTTTAATTCTTGAGGTTAGCCTCCCGACATAAGTGGATGGATTTCTTTTTATACTATCACGGATAAGTTGGCCTAATTGAAGAAAAACTCTGGATTTTGGGAGTGGTAGCCGAACCCTTCTCTATACCCCAGGGCACACCCCCTCCTAATAAACTTGCCCTTTCGGAGAGGGATCTTTCAAACAAAGAGCCACTCTCGTCACAACATCTTCCCATTGTAGCAGTGTTCATTTTGTCTCTACACGTACTCTTCGACCTTCACAAACCTCCGTTCCCATCCACTTCAAATGCCAATGTCAATTAAACAATGCTGTTCCAAGACCTAGAACCCTCTGTTCTCCTTCTTTTAACACCAGGTGCATTGTTATGGAGTGAGACTGAAGAAGACACAAATATTATTTTTGGGGTAAAAACTGGAATGTTATTTTTGACACCAGGATGACAGTAGTCACAGCATCTAAAGGCTTGCATACACGTTTGAATTAATTTGTCCACTGTGTCAGACTTCCTTATGATATCACCTGGGATGAAAAGTGTTCTCTGTAGAGTTGGTAAAATCGTAAATTTGTTTTAAAATATTCGAACATAAACAAATGAATTATTTAACCATCATACGGCACTTCGTCAGTAATTGTCTGATGTAACTTCAATTCAACCCACAAACAGAAGACAAACAGAAAGCAAGGGAGTAAGAATGAAACTTAGGTATATGCTATAACAAAATTGTCGATTCGGAAACAAAATAAGGCACTACAGTGCGTCCCTAAAAAAACTATACACTTTTGAAATGGCTGCCGAATAAAAAAATATATGATTCTGGGGGGAGAGTTTAATATGTATGGAAAGCTCATAACCTCAACTTTCATATGACACCAAAAAGTCCGAAAATAATTCATGCTTGGGTGAGCACTGCTCACTTTTGTAAAGGGTATGAAAATTAGGTTGCGCAGGAATTAGCCTTCCAATTTGTGAGAGGTAAATCCTTTGGAGCTTAAAAAATTGAGGGTGATATGATTCATTCATGATTTGCTGAGTGAATTTCATGGTTTATTAAACCAAACTTGTATGCATGAGTGAACAGGAATTGCATTGTGTATTGTAGCATTGTAACTGTCCCTGGTAAACTCAGTGGTGAGTTCATGGGAGTCAGGATGGGGTGATGGTACATGTTGTAATTTCCATATTACAAACTGTTATTTTTACATCTGTGACTTTGAATAAAAGCCTTCACCCCACATTTCAGTTATTGTAAGATTAGTTGAACATCTCATTGATTTACTTAATAACCAGATGGGGATTATGTAAATTGATTATTCAAATATGGTTTGTTGAAAAAGGAATGTCACAGATGTTGGCTACTTATTATTCAGGTAAATGGGTAACCCTATGTAAAAATAACAGTTTGTAACATGGAAATTACAACATGTACCATCACTCCATCTTGACTCCCATGAACACACCACTGAGTCTACCAGGAAAGTTACAATGCTACAATAAACAATGCAATTCTTGTTCACTCATGCATAAAAGTTTGGTTTAATTAACCATGAAATTCACTCAGCAAATCATGAATGTATCATATCACCCTCAATGGTGTAAGCTCCAAAGGAGTTACCTCTCACAAATTGGAAGGCTGATTCCTGCGCAACCTAATTTTCATACCCTTTACAAAAGTGAGCAGTGCTCACCCAAGCATGAATTATTTTCGGACTTTTTGGTGTCATATGAAAGTTGAGTTTATGAGCTTTCCATACATATAAAACTTTCCCCCCAGAATTATATATTTTTTTATTCGGCAGCCATTTCAAAAGTGTATAGTTTTTTTTGGGACGCACTGTATAGTGAGTTACAAAATAAACACAGTAAACATTTATAATTGCAATGAAAATAATGAGAGAGTAAAACATTCAGATTACATGAAAGTTGGGCCTAATAATTGTCGCGAAGATACAAGGTCAAGTTTTTGCAAAGAAGGCAGGGCACAGGGAGGATTTTTGTCCTTTCTTTTGATATTTTAGGTATAAACTTCCTTTGAAGCTCACCTATATAATTATGATTGTTCTTGTCATGTTAGTTTAACTTGTCTTGGTATGTTATCTTGAAAATTAGAGAAATAATAGTAATCTTTAAAAAACAATACACACTGGCGTAATGATGTCATTGCGTCTACTATTTTCTAACCAATCTGAATTATTAGATTAAAGAAAATGAACGAGGTATCAACGAATTCCAACATTCAGACATCTATTCAGATATTTTACAGATTCAAGTACATTAGCAAAGACGAAAAATGAGTTTATTCATTTATTTCATTGTTGCCACGTTTGAACTTCTCTATTACTAACTTTCTTTTATATCGGTCACGAACCGCTCCCGGTGATTTTGAACACGATGTTTATTCCTTTTCAGCTCTGAATTGTCCATTATAAAACATGTTGATAATGTAACATCTTACATCACATGTAACTCTTACATCATATTCATCTGATGGGTTATGTAAAGTTAAGAATAAGCAAATTCGTAGATACTATCTGCGCATGGGCTGATAAAGGTCGTTTGTACAAAACTGTATATTAACCCATCGAGACGAATACTGGATACGCATTCATGAAAGTTATGCAATCATTTTTTATTTATGCAGCGACGGTACATTTTATGATTCACAGGTGGAAATATTCTTTTCAAGAGGGCAAACAAAAGGTCTTCATGAAGCACCTTCATTGCCTTTGACAGTGAATATTCTTAAGTACACAAAGTGGCACTTCTATATATAAAAACGACCTGTGGATATTTAGGGTCATTGGTCCCATTCAAACGAGCTGGTCCATTAGTTCTTTTCCCACAATCAGTCAAGTCTATTTTGGTAAGCTTTCGTTTGCTGTGCTACAAGATCGCTCCCAAGGTTGATCAAAGATCAGCAAAATTATATTGCACAATGCTCATATAATATATAATTCAGATGTATATATAGATCATTACATGAGCAACTATTTTACTCGTGTGTCAAACATTCATAATCGTGATATATGAAATAGTCCGTTTAACTTTTTTCGTCCCCACCAGACTTGGACAAAGTTGGAATTCATTTTCAATGATATTCAATTTTGGAACTCGTTTCTAAAACGTGAAAAAAAAGTTTAAGAGTTTTTCACACTTCAAAGTTAATTAAAACAATGTCTAAAAAATGAGTTCCTGAATGAATCTGTAATTAGCTACAATTAAATACATTTCATGTTAGATAAGTTCTTTCTTATTATTTCGTTTGTGTCATAGTTTTTGTTAATCCTCTTTTTTCTGGGTTAACTTTACATTACAGGCATATCAATATCAATCAAATAGAATATTAATATCCTTATCAATATGAAGAGCATATTGATTAATATATTCTTTGGAATTATTTTTAAATGAGCTATTCATTAGCTTTGAAGCTATCATGGGTCATCCACGTCAAGTTTCATTCTCTCTGTCATATTTAACGATTTAAATGTACATTAAATCAATTAATCTACCAATCAATCAATCAATAAATCAATGAACCAATCAATCAATAAATTAATCAATCAATCAAATCAATTCATCAACCAATCAATCCATCAACCAATCTTTCAATCAATCTATCAATCAACCAATCAAATCGATTAATCAAATCCAATTCAATCAATTCAATCAATCCATCATGCCATTGTTATGAATAAATAAATAAATCAATCAATTAACCAATCAATAAATTAATTATTCAATCAATCAAATCAATTCATGAACCAATCAATCCATCAACCCATCTTTCAATCAATAAACCCATCAACTAATCAGTCAATCTACCATTCAACCAATTAATCATCGACCACTCACTCAACCGATTGATCAATCAACCAATCAATCAATCAATCAACCCATCTAAAAAACAATTAACTAATAAATAAACCAATTCAATTAATTCAATCGATCAAAAAAAATCCATTAATTAATCCAGCAATAACTATAATTAATCAAATTAAATCAATAAATTCATCAATCCATCCATCAATCAATCGATCCATCTTTCCATCTATCAGTCAATTAGTCAATAAATTACTCAATCCATCAATCCATCCTTTCACCTATCAGTCAATCAGTCAATCGATCACTCAATCAATCAAGGTCCCGAAATGATTATATTAATGGCGTAGCGTGAGTTACCCATTGTGGGGCAGGGAGGCACTAGAAATTTTGGGGGGAACGGGTTCTACTCGGAAAATTAAATTCGAATATACAAGGCTATACTGAATAAGGGTGAAGGTGCTGGATGCAGGCTAATTTGAAGAGGAGTCAGTGGGGGGCCAATTATCATTATTTGTAAAAAGAAGTTACTTTTTTCTGACGCAAGTGAAACTTATCTGAGATACCTTACAAAATATCCGGTAATATATATCTTTTTAGGTTCAATAACATTTGAATAACTGCTTGACTTCATATTGCACGTGATGAATAAGGATTGGTGTATTGAACACACACGTGAAGGTGTTTTTAACGGGTTTTTCTATTGGCTCATCATGTCCTATGCCATACGGAGCTGAACATACAGCACAGGTGATAAAGGGCTTTATCAAATTGATATAATGTTTGTGAAATCATATTACATAATATCGTTCAAGTTCTTGATAAGCACTTGAAATTACAGTTAAATCATCATGACATTTAAAAATACGAGTGAACATAAATCCTATCCAAGGAGAATTGTAAAAAGACAACATCCTTAAGCTAGTGGAAACTTAAAGCCCACCGCACACTTGTCTTTACGATCTGACTACGATCAGATTTTGGAAGATTTGAAATAGAACTTGATATAAACATTCAAACTTGTAAAATATTAAAGATCGAGGTTCTGAATAGTCATATGATTCATAAATATATATTACAACGGATCGCTAACTTCCTTGAAGAAAGAAAAGCTAAATCGGCTCAGAATCGTAGTGAGGTCAGGCCAGAAGAGCGATTGTCTACGATTTGAAGCTAAATCGGCTCAGAATCGTAGTGAGGTCAGGCCAGAAGAGTGATTGTCTACGATTTGAAGTTGATTCGGCTCAGAATCGTAGTGAGGTCGGGCCCGAAGAGCGATTATCTACGATTTGAAGCTGATTCGGCTCAGAATCGTAGTGAGGTCGGGCCCGAAGAGCGATTTGAAGCTGATTCGGCTCAGAATCGTAGTGAGGTCAGGCCAGAAGAGCTATTGTCTACGATTTGAAGCCGATTCGGCTTTTATGCTGACTAGAAGGCTTAAATGCATTCCCGTTGTAAATTATTCATAGAATCCGAATCAGGAAGAGTTTTATTTTTTTTAAACTCCATACATAATATAATTGGTTCATTCGATTGACTCTCAATCCAAGGGTTGAGGGTTCGAATCTCAGCCCGGCACTAGCGTCCTTTGGCAAGACGTTAATCCACGTTTGCCACTCTCCATCCAGTTGTAAATGGGTACCTGGCATATCCTGGGGTAATGATTACAGGGCCCTCAGGGCAATATTATTATTATCATTATTATAGTTGCCATTTCTTTGAAAATCGAATCATATGTGCGCTGGGCTTAAAGTCTTCTTTAAAAACAAATCAAAACACATATACATTTCGTATACTATCAAAAGAGCCCACTGAATTTGCAGAAAAGTTTGTAAGAGGGCGTTTTCCTTCCATCGCACAGCCAATATGAAGGGTAGTCGGACATAAATCGTTCATTTAGAAGTGTTTGGGTATTGTGTATCATGGGAAGTTAAAAAAAAGTATGTAGAATCATGTTGGGTTCACAATATACAAATTATACTAATGCTTGCCCATTATGTGACCTTTCAACGCTTGAATCCAGAAGGGAAAAGCTTTGTCTGGATTTTGCTACATCGTTAGCTAAACACCCAACATGTAGTACCTGGTTACCTCTTCGGAAAAACATACCCATCTCCTTACGCCATGCCTCTAGATATCAACAGTTCAAGTGCAAAACCAATCGTTTCCGAAATAGCCCCTACCTTACTTTGTCGATCTTCTCAATAAAGCCAAGCCCAATTAATCAAAATAGATGAATTAATATATATTTTTTTAATTTGTATTATACTCTTTTCATGAATGTTGAAGTTTCCTGATTTTTACTCTCCATAAGATAATAACAAACCAATATAACAAAAAATACTGTTCCCTTTCCCTTCAATAGCCACTCTATATCTGAAAGGAAAAGAATGATAGAGTGCCATAATTGTATTTTGTTTATATATCATTTTTCTAAGCAATAATACAAATACTTGCAATATCAAACGTCAAAAATGTTATGAAAAGAATATTTTCATTTCTATTTTTATATTCGTATATTGTCTTAATGACTCTTTAAAAGTACATATATGCAATTTATATTTTTTGATGTACATGTACTTTTACAACTTCCTCTTTACTTCTTTTCTTAATGCGTTTCTCCTCTCCGTTTTTCTGACTCCATGTTATCTTCTGTTTTCTTATTTTTGCTGCCCAAGCAATATTACCATTAACTATATATATTTCAATATTGACAAATCAATTGTAACTGTATTTTATGTTTGAAATATGTAATCAGTCTTTTAATTGTACACATGACCAATTCAGCCATTGGGCTGCGACACATGCTTTTAATAAACCTTGAATTGAATTGAAACAAATTGAATGAGAGAGGTAGGGTGGGGTTATTTCACTTTTTAATGATGACATTTTGCCAGATTTCATCAATTCATCCTTTCTTCAATCATGCTCTTTTTATCATGAATCATATCTTACACAATGTACTGGAGAGAGTTGATTTTACACTGTCGTCAATATTTTCTGTATTAATTTCTTTTTAAAGAAGAATTCCCTTTGTTACCTGTCAACTTAATGACTGGAGCGGTTTCTAAAGTCCGATTTTCAACTCAATCACATGGTATTTCTGATTTCATATAAGCAATTGCGCAAGTTATCCTCAATGAAGATAAATGATGTGATATAAAGTTAAAAGTAGATGTGTAGCACTATCATAACAGCGCTTCATAAACATCGAAACCATGATGCAGCGATCGGTTGGTAATACTTACGTGCCAAAGGGCTCGGATACCAGCATTCCGACGTAGGCGTACTTTCAGTACCAAGGCAATGAGAGGGAGAGAGAGAGAAAGGGGGCGGGGGAGAAAGATGGAGAGACAGAGGGAGAGAGGGGGAATGAGAGACAGAGAGAGAGAGAGAGTATGGGTGTGTGTGCGCGCGTGAGAGAGAGAGATAGCTAGATGGATAGATAGAGAGAGAGAGAGAGAGAGAGAGAGAGTCAGAGAGAGTCAGAGAGAGTAATTTACTTTACCTCTATTCCCAAAGATAAGAATATCTGAATCAATAAAAATAAAAGAATGATAATCGAGCACACAATAATTATTATGCACATGTATTATAAGCCGCGGCAAAATGCAATGGTTGTTTGTTGAAATCAAGTTAATGATGATAATTAGCGATAAGGCATATTTAACGAAATTTTAATTTGTTCAAACCAATTCCATAAAGAACGTCATGAATCACTTTTAAAAGATTCTATCTTTTCAAAGATGTTGATATTCATCTATATTCTGTTAATAAATGTGTGCTAAATATTTCAGAGTATAAGGACATTATTTGTACCAAACTTCAGTTATATCAGTTTGTTGATTATATATATATATATATATATATATTGTAATCAAACTCTATATGCAATGTTGTTAAAAGGATATAAAGTAATAAAGTGCCTCGTATGAGAAAAAGAGAAAAAAATAGGGTATGTTTCTTACGTAACAGATCATAATTGCATGATAATATAAATTTGACACTTGATCTACGTATGTTCCCGCTATAGTGGGAAGATGATGAGATAATCTCAGATGTTTGACATAATTTGTTAAGTATGGGACTACTAATCCGGACCTGAACCCTGCTCCGTATACATTGTTTTCAAATCTGAATTCAAATACAAACATATTCACCCAATTGCAATTAGAACTATCTATTTTCAAAATCTGATGTAATTTTCATGTTAATGATTTGGTCATTGCTTTGACCAACATCAACAAGTTCATTTCCTATATTTTTGCCGAGTCAAAGGTTATCTAGAGATTAAAAAAAAAAATCAGAGGCTGAATAACAGCATGATGTAGCATTCAATGCGGATATGATTGTGCTTAAATTTCCTTCTGTTTTTTAGGGTACCCAGTTGGAATGGTTTCGCAATAGCCACCCTGAAAGTAGTTCCGACGCAGAAGCCTTCGTGGGCTTGGCCTCGCCTTCCGCTAACTCCCTTCATTTGCATAATTTATGCAGGCAATTTAATGGTGACGTACTTCGATTTTCTTCAGCATTGTGACATTGTTACACGGTGGTACCGATTTACTCTGATCCTTTTTGGGCGTCACGCTCAACTGAGATTCTCTTTTTTGTTATCTTCTTTATTTTCGTTCCTATTCACAATTGTTCGTTTGCACGCTCGCTAGCTTCTCTGAAAAGCCTACCGGATCCTGACAATAGGCACCGACCCAGTGTACCAGGGACAAACTATTACTCACTGTACTAACGCATAGGTAAAGTGTTTACTCGTTCAACACTGACCTGCTAATCATATGCAAATAAGATGCTAAATAGTTCTTCTGTCCCTCCCTGTCATCGGTATACACTTTTTTTCTGGCACCATAACGTTGTTATTGAATCTCTCTCTACCCGTGCTTTGCCTATGCGAGAGAACTTTTCTACGCCATTACAAGCTCTAGCTCGGTTACTATTTGGGCCCTGTCGTAGAGTCCAAGTTATACTCTCTTCGTTAAAATTTCATGAATCTTCCATAAGTAAAGATTTTGCATACTTACAAGAGAGGAAGGAGAAGGAGAAATAAACCAAGATGGGTAACGCATACACGGCGTTTAGGGAGCAGGGGTTGCCCACCTATTACCCCCCAAATAAAACCGCGGTCACCGCCGACGTACTCGAGATCGGATTCATCTTCGCCTTCGTAATTGCCTTCTTTTCGTTCATCGTCATCTTGCCCGGTATTCGGGGAATGCAGGTAAGAGTTTCACATATAAAAATTTATAATGAAATCAAAGAGCTTGCCATGACATTATGTCATGTTATAAATCATATCTTGGAATAACAACAACTAGATAGATATACGTCTGACATTAAACAAAAAATATCGGTATATATTGTTTGTTTGAAATAATTATGTTAACCTTAATTGTCACGGCTTTGAGGCTTCCCTCTTGTTAAATAATGTATTTAGTCAAAGGTAATGATATTCTGTCACATAATCTTTTTAGTATTACAAAGTGACCAAAATAAATGTAAATATAGATGTATGCCAAATGAGAGGCCATCGTATTACTGTTTTCGTTGGGCTTATATACCATTGATGAACGGTCTTCTTCTTCTTCATTTTGACTCCCCCTCCGCCAATCCTGAAGATTCTTGCACTCAAAATGACCAGAAATTACATATTAGGGGAAATATATCATATGTTGACATAATACGACGATCATTAATATATTATAAACAAGACCAATGACAGAATAATGTATAATGTTTCATATTTCGCTATGATGTTTAGGGAAGAAGAAGAAAAAGAAGAATGAAGAGAAAGAGGAAGGGAAGGGGTGGGCAGGGGGAGTAAAAGAAGGATCTTGATGAGTAGGAAACTGATATTGAAAATGGTACACCACTTGAGGAAGTAGGAATATATTGTAATGACGTGAATAGGAAACATATACCGTATTTAAAATAAAAATCTGCATTTCCATATTTACAATAAAAACATGCATTTCCGTATGAACAAAATCATATCGCAATGCGCAAGCATTGGACAGCCAGCCAATTGATATTGAATTAACGGGGATTTTATCTGATTCATGATTCCAGTTATAATTCATATAAAGTTATATATTCATATAAACCTACCCGTAGAATTGATCTTTAACCTTGAACCTTCACGAGTTCTGTCCCTTGGCACCCTCTAAGTACCACTTGAGCTAGGCAAGGGTGCATGCATCATTATTCAAACTCATCCCAAATATGAAATTAATGCAAAATCATAGAGGTTTGTTATTGTTTTCGCTCCATTTTTATGAAGACTCGTGTTTACCACGCAAATCGAACCATTCACTCTATTCTATACTACAGAAGAATCGGCATCGCATTACATTACATCGCGTCTCTCTCGCCACATGCACGCATAAACATATATGATTAAATATGTAAAATACACTGATCATGACAACTTTATGACAACTTATTATTCACTTGTAAGAATTATTAATGACATATGAGAGTTATAAACGGCGTTCTATTTAAGGCACGTTTCTCTCACCACGTGCGTACAGATAGATGCAAACGTGCAATAAGAATTATTAATCATTCTTCTTTTCTTGCCCATACCAATCCAATATTTTACTCATTAAACATGTTGCAATATAGGGATGTATATTTACTACAAGTAGGTGTTTTAATGTATTTATGTCATCACAACCTTCATCCTGATTCCATTTCCAAATTGTTTATATTAACCTGTACTATTCATAGTTATAGTACTAGAAATATTCAAAATTTTCATTTGCCATTGATTCGTACAGTACTCAACCAAAAACGAATTATTTTCCAAGGACCGTTTCTGTCGAAAACTCTTCTTCATTACATACAGAATTCTGCTAGTGTAAATGTATTTAAACTTAGGTATAAGAAATTTCTTTTGGGTAAATTGCAATAATTACACTGATGCTGATGCTGAATAATCATTTTAATTCAAGGCATATTTTGTTTGTTTGTATGTGTGTTTGTCGTTTTGATTTGTGTCTTTGTATAATGTTCAGTAACGAATGTATTTTATCAAGAATGGGTCAACTTTTAAGGATTATGTTTCCTTTCAGGTTGCAGCCTATTCAGTTTATTTTTATGTCCTTGTCCAATATGTTTTTAATGTGTATTTTATGTAATATATCTGATTGTTTATTTTTTCTTAACTGAATGAAATAAAATTGAATTGAATTTTCTAATAACTACATGGGAAGGAAGAGATACTGATACTAGTACATTAATAACAGCCTTTTAAATTTATAAATAAATGATAATATGAAAGTCGAAATTAGATTACTTTCAGTTACAACACTTTTCAAGCATTATCTAAGTCAATATTGTAACTGAAAGTTATCAATATTTTCTTGCTGCAAGTATATTTATATACATACATACATATATATATATATATACACACACACGAAAGCACTACGTGTATTCTGTACAGGCAGTGCAATTCAAAGTAATGCAACATAATACGTTTCCCTTTTATAACACAGTCAAATCGAGTCTAGCTATATGACAGAATATCAAATAAACCAAACACAGCTCAATCACAGAAACTCAAACAAAAAACGTCTGCTGCCTCACATATAGGTTTACATACATCATAGATAAAGCTATGATGTCAACACTCAGCTTGTATTAAAACCTCGTTTTGGAAACAACATGCATGTTGTTGCATAGGGATTCATAATCATTACAGACTTATGATATACCATGTTTATAGAATTGCAAGTCCAATTTACTTTGTCAAATATGTTACCGATCACATCTAAGATTCTATAATATCTGGGGGTGTTTCACAAAGACTAAGATCGAGTTTAAGTTGGACTTAACTGTGTCAGGCCATTCATGCCACTGTTTGCTCTTACCATTTACTGGCATTTGTATCTCAAGGGACGTACAATTCGTGGTCTCAAATCTACAGAATTTACATTTTTTTTATATTATTGAAGGAAAAAATATCTAAAGATTATAATTTAGAGACCAATGGTGATAGCAACCTGATCATCGTATTAAGTTCAGTAAAGCCCTATATACTAGTGCTTGAATCAGTTCAAATATAAAGTAAATTGACGAATATGATGTCAGTTTATATTCACAACTCTACAATAACTAGCAAGCTATGGGACACCAAAATAATGAAGAAAAAACATACTTTGAAATTGTCTAGATTTTGAGTACTTCTTCTTTCATGTTGTTTTCTGTTGAGATTTAGTTCTCCAATCTGGGATAAAGTTGACGAAGAAATGTGACCGTTATCTTGGAGACGACATTACACTATTTTGATGGAGGGATATAGACATATTTTGTTAAACTTACGTTAATTTTCTTAATGTTTTATTTCAGAGATGTTACAGTTTTTTGCGAATCACGATCAGTCTGTTCATTGGTGCCGGAATCATGCGTAAGTGCTTAATGGTCACTTGTCTGAATACTTCCATTATGTTTTGATCAGCTGTTTGTGATTTGTTCAAACTGTGAAGTTAGAGAGTGAGAATGAGAGAGAGAGAGAGAGAGAGAAGGGGAGAGAGGGGGAGAGGGGGAGAGAGAGGGAGAGTAAGAGAGAGAGAGAGATAGAGGGAGAGCGAGAGAGGGGGGGGGGAAGACTTAGAAAAAGACGATAATAAAAGAACAATTCAATTGATAAAGATGATGATATTGTGCTACAGGACATATTACGTTACATATTATAGAAGTATATAACTTTAGTCTAGATCGATTTCATATTAAACAAATGAAGAAAGAAAAAGCAAGGAATGATAGGAAATAAAGGAGATGAAGAGAGGAAGGAGTGATTTAGGGAAGAAAAACAAGAGTAACGCAGAGCAGAGAGGATAAAAGAGAAATTGCGATGTTTTCATTGGAGATGAAAGGTGACATACATAACCTCATGCTTAATAAATTGTACGAATGAATGCATAGATGAATGAATGCTAATGTTGACATCAATGACATGATTTCTTGAATGCAGTGTCTCTGTGGGGACAGGAATGGGAGAAGGCTGAACTAACAAACATCAAGACATACTACAAAGCTTTCTCTTATGAGGAATTAGAACACGCAGACATCGAAGTGAAGATCGGACTCAACAGCGTCAACATCACACTCAAAGGTAGGATGATTGCTTTCAATCGTTTTAAATATACACATAAACACTTAGATTTTGATGATTGCATTCAATCATTTAATGTTAATGCCATGCAACTTTTTCGAATAATGAATACTACCAATGAGTCCTTACTCGATTTTCAATGAATTAAATGAATTTTAACAAATATTCATTTATAATTCAGTCAAATCATACTTAGATCTAAAGAAATATTTACATTTTTCTGCTAAATATACAGGGAATGGTTTTACTGTGTACGAAATGAGAAAAGCAGGTCATGTGTCAAAAAAGGAAAAGATGGTAAAAAGAAGTTAGATGATGTCGTTATAGATAAAACAGTCCATTGTCTATTTACACAACTGATGATAATGTTCATTATTTTTGATAAAATGCCAGGTGCATGTATTTCATTGTTCTGATCATGTTAAATTGTAGTTCTCTTGATCAGATAAACTTCAGTCATTATAATGATTGATGAACGTGATATTTTGTTCCTTGTCCCTAGCTCCTGCTAACAGTCTTGTAGAACATCCCGATGAAGTCATCAACTACAACGAACGCTTCCATTTCTACGGCGGCCAGGGACGTGGCGGATTTGGACGATTCTGTAAGTGACTGACTTCTGGGGTCTTTGTCAGAATTGTTACAGTACATCAGAATTGAAAATACTATTCATAATTATATAGCCTAAGCAGTATCAATGTATCTTCAGATGATTATTGACTTTCAATAGAAAGGAGTGTGATCATTCTCCAGTGTCCATGTTCTTAGAGAATACATTGCACGTACTGTTTCCTTTGTCGCACCAGGGCTCTGTTTCACAAAAGTTGTTATCAATAACAAGTTACAACAATTATTGTTATAAACTACTGAAATCCTCCCATTTGATTGGCTGTGAGCAGATTTGCCATCGATCTGTGGCAGTTGTGCTGAAGGTATTGTAAAGGTTGCCAAGTTAAACTGGGAGCGTTTATTGGAGTGCCTTGAGCGTCTTTGCGTGATGGATAAAGGGTGGTAGGGCTATAGAGTAGCATCCATCTTATGAATATGACGTAATACATTGTGAAAGATACATTGGTCTTGTATGTTGATCGATCAATGCCTGCATGAGGTAGATCTGGAAAATCAATCTTATTTTTCTTATCATACAAATGAAAATCAGAAAGTCAACCTGGTTATTTCTGTTTATTCTCTATCTCTATCCTAAGATATGTGTAGATTTGATGTAATAGTTTTCGAATAAAAGAGAATGAGTAACTGGTTCAATTTTTTGGTTGCAGCTGGACGTATCAACCGTGAGTTCCGTGAGGCCCAATGGTCAGGCAAACCGTACCCGGTTCTCTGGGTTGCTGAGTATTTCACTTTGGATGGTGAAGATATCAGATGGGGACGATCTTACCGAATGGCTGGGTACTACGCCTACATCATGGTCTGGTAAGCTCATTGACTGTCTTTATCAGCACATACATGTAGATGTGCCATGGTATGTGGAGGTGTCGTGGTAAAGTGGTTCATTCACTTGACTCTCAACGCAAGTGTTCGAATCCCAGCCCGACACTAACGTCTTTTGGAAAGACATTAAATTCAAATTTGCCACCCTCCACCCAGGTGTAAATGGGTACCTGGTAATTGCTGGAATGATAATAACTGCATGATCTTAGGGAGAGCAGCATTGGTGCTGATGAGGTTTCCCTTGGTAAATAAAGTTATGATGTTATGATTGTATAAGAATGGTAGAGTTGATCCGGCTCTTGCAGGGTCAAACTATTTTATGAAGTAAAGCAAGACGTTTAAAATCCATTTTTTTCTTCTCAATTATACAAAGTTGAGGGCAAACAACAACAGTCAATAATGATAGAGACACGTTGAAACTGAACTTTCACAGAATGTGCGTATTTTAATCGTGAAGGGTGTACGGATACGGGAGATATAAATATTAGAGAATCTATACATCTAGTAAATGATTAAACTCTTTTAGATCATAAATTATCATCGGGTGCCTTTACGGACCCAGAAAATGTTGATTTGACACCCTGTTTGCTGATTGTAATGTCAGAAGTACAATAACATCCCTTCCCCTTTCCTTTGATCACAGGCTATCCTTCCCGCTGTGGATCTTAGCCAACATCCTTTTCTTCATGGTGATTCGAAATGGCGCTTATTTCCTCATCATGACTGGTGGTAGTCTGTTGACTGCTAACGTTCTCTATGCAACCATTAGATATGGGTCCGAACTCAAGATACCCTTCGCGGCTGATCACGTACTTGAGTTCCACAAGGGACCTAGCTTCTGGCTCTGCATGGTTGCTGGTAAGTCCCCCTTCCCGCTTACCCCTACCACACCCTTCATCCCACCTATACACCACCCCAGTCCATCACACACCCATCATACTTTCTACAAGGGAGCAAGTTTTAGCCTGTGCATGGTTGTCGTTAATGATTGCACGGCCCGCTGGAAGGGCTGTATTAATTATTACTGATGTTGGCTACCCAAGATAAATAAGACCAAACTATCTTGTATCATCATTTATCCAGGTCTTATATCTGTCGTCTGCGGGTCCATCGTCCTCGTCATGGATTACATCTACCCACTCGAGCTCGCATCCTTCTTCAACGTGGATCCCCTTCAGGACTTCGAAGACACCTACCTGATCGAGCAAGGTAGTGGAATGGATGGATCCAACTTCGAAGGGGGCAAGGCGAACGGAGACAGTAACGGCCAAGATGTGAGTATAATCTCATGAGTCGTCTTAGTTTTGGGGTGTTGATGGGGTGCATGAACTTCCTTTTCAGTGGGGAGAGAATGTAGTCAATCCTGTCTTATCAGCTCTATTGGAGTGGTCTTGAAAGAAATACATGTGTTGCGGAACCTGTCTAGAAAGTCCATCTTATAACGGGGACCACTGTTCTGTTTTCCTTAGGTGGTCTTAATAGACAGGTTCGACCAGTCACTGTCATCAATAGAGATTCATTGTGTGAAATATAACATTTAGTTTTGTCATTAATCAAAATATCTTGGTTGTTAAAAGTGATGTTTCAATTTTTTTCTTCTTGTACATCGGCGTATGTCAATTATCAGACAGGTTTGAACATGATACTGCCTGCTGCCAATTTAAGAACAGTTTTAATGATCACACTAGAGGGCAGTCTTTTCGATTAATTTTGATACACCCACGCCCCTATGGACACCCTCTTAAAAACCATCTATTCTGTGTCTTGTATACTCAAATGAAAAACATTTATTTACCATGAGAAGATGACAAAAATCAGACCAGATACTGCAACCACCAAATTTGATTTTGATTGAAGGTTAGCTAAGAGGAAGTATTGACAGGGAAAAGGGAAATGGTCTACACGAGAACTACAATGAGATCCATCGTCGTGTCACTTCAACTGCAGTATAATGGCTCCAAGAGAGCATTCATATGAATGATCAAAATGAAAGAGGAAATAATTGCGTCATGTCGTTGACTAAATTACTTTCATACTGTTGCGGATTCAGTTTGTCTCGCGAGCACTTATATACGACTTAATGAACGTTTTTATTGCGCCATGTCATCAAGACTAGTCCACCTCTTAAAAGTTGTCTTTCCTTTTTAGTCCCTTTTTAATTATTAATATGTGTCTATGGTATTGGTGGAGGTATCGTATCATCGTATACCATAACCATCACCTACTACTAATTTATCAGTGTATTATCATACAAGATATGATGAAGGCACTCCGTTTAATTGGTCGTATAATTTAAGTAGTCCTGGTATATATATCGCTGTTGAAATAACGCGATAAGGTATAGATTAATGTAGCGATTTCCAATCTAAACCTTTCCGGAACACTTTCCATCACTCACTTTTCTTTTTTACAAACAAGTTTTTCATTTCTTACTCCGGATTTCTTACCCTTTACTTCTTTCGTTTCGCTATCATGGATGACTAAAATGTACCCCCTCTTTCAATTATCCTCCCCTCCTATATTCTAATGTATCATTACAATTCTCTTAATTAGTTTTCATAATATAACCCTTGATCTCTGTATCTTTTCTAGTTTATCTCTCCATCATTTCTTGCACTCTTTTCTCCTTCAAACCCCCTTTAACTCCCTTTAACCCGCGGGTGTTGTAAGCAGGTATGTCAATCCCCTCCGCCCGAACCTAAGGGAAAGTTCGAGTACCGTTCTCGAACCACATCACGCTTTGCTAAGTCAAGGCGTCGACCGCGTCCTACACAGCGAGGTAACGGGCCATCCGACATCATCGACGAAGGCAACGAAGCTGAGGAGTATGTTGTGTTCTCTATTACATAACATTTCATCGATTCACGCTTTATTTTCATTTCAGCATGTCATTGGCATGTCATTGGCATGTCCATCGTTACGCACTTACATTCCAATGTTATGCATACACCTGGAACACGCAAGACGCTCATTTCACATTTCGTGACACATACATAATGTACACAGTTGTCACGCATAACTGTGTGACACTTGCATTCCAGAAGCATGACCAACATTTGTCATGTTCAGACACGTTGTGTGACACCCGATCACATTCAGATGTCATATCCTCACAATTGTCACGTGTAACTTGCGTAACTGTCAAGTTTCATTGTCGCTTACACACATCTGATACACATAACATGCGTGACACTCCCATTCGAGTGTACTACAGTGGTGCCACGCAAAATAAAACTTGATGCCATACGTAACATGCCTGACATTAAATCACAGCCCCATTGTATGTTATACAGACAGTTGTCACCTTCACTTGCATGATTTACTCATAAATATTGGTATTATTTCTCACGCACTTGTTTTTGTTTTTGTTTTTGTTTTGTTTCATTTCTTTATGACTTTTACATATCAACAATTTATCAATGAAGTACGAGGTATGCATGTTTCATTTTTGTTTTATGAAAAGGCAAATCATTTAAAGCTCAAAGCAATCTAGTTCTTTGTTATTTTTCTACAATTGTGCATCCTTTAATATCACTGTATATTTCCGCCCAAATAGGACCTGCAGTACTTTCAGTAAAAAACACAAAGTAGTGCTTTTCCTAAAAATGTAGTATTTATTTTTCCTTTTTAAAATAGAGGCTATGTTTCACTGCAATATCGGTGGTCAATTATTTAACTTCCATATACTTTGTTTTTCCAAACTTTTCTCGAAGCGGCTAGGTGATTAGTATGACATTTGATCATGTTGTAAAGATTTTTCAAAGGATAATTTGCTTTAGCATTTGCGACTGAATTATCAACGATATGTTTACAAGTTCTGGAAACTCATTGTAAATCAGTTATATTGCTTTAACAAAAAAAATCTACTCTTACACTAAACTATTAGCTGCAAGAGCTAAGCAAGAGAGACAGTGACAGCCGTAGTATAGAAGCAGTAGCAGGAAACAGCAGTAGCAGTAATAGAATGTTTTCATAATGTTTTGAATTATTATTTTGTTCGTATAGCTTACTGAAGTACATGTCATTATTAACGTTTTCGTTCATTTCTAAGCTTGTGTTAGTTATTCAGAGAACACAAGCTGTAGCATATGATTGCATGCAAATATCTTATGTAATTAACAGGTTTTTTCAATTGGCATTAAAATTTATGCACCTTTTTTCCTTCTTCTTTGTTCGGATATGCCTTACACTTGGCTAATTACAGCCCAAAACACTTGCATTTCTTTTTCTTTCTTTTTTAAATCGTGAAATATTTAATTCAACATCTCTTTAATCCAAACTTGTACGCTTTTTTACAATGCATACTCTTGAAAGTCTATCTTATTATTATAAACAGAATAGTAATGATAAAAAAGAAGAAATTTTGCATGCTTTTCAGGACCTTTCTTTCTCTATTCTTAAAACAATCTAAAAGCCTTTCTGGTATCATATATTTTCGCTCCATATCACAAGCAAGCTACCAAAGGGATAAAATAGTACATGTATAGTATCGGAGCATCTCGGAGCGGGGGAGAGGGGTGGGGACGTCCTTCTTTTAACTTACAATCCATAGGATAAAATGGGGATTCTTGGGATATAATTTTCGGGAGGGAGCGTCAACCTCCTCCTGTGGATAAGCTTTAAACAAACCAGCTGTGTTTGTGCCATGTGAAAATAATCAAGTGATTTGTAGCTATAAATACAAGCATGTTGTTACAACGGCCATCATTTGGCCTGGTACATGGTCCTGCTTAAATCATACATTAGAAAACATACCTCGAAAGTCAGCTGAAAGTTATACAAAGTTATTTGTCCCTTTGCAACCATGAATATGAGTTATGATCTATGTGTAGGGGGATCCGTTATTTCTGCTTAAAAACTATTGCTGGACAGCATCTATGCATTTTGATCGGTCAACATTTGGTCTTCCCATTCTGTTTTTTTACATCTTTCGTTTCCTATTTTTCTTTTATTTTTTACATTTCTTCCTTCTTTCTGCGCATGTTCATTTGCCATCTGACTTGCATGATACGTATTTAATTTACCGAAAGCAAATGTATGATCATACGAAAATGATAATTGTTGCCTCATAGATCGATTCTGGTTTGAAACGCATTTTACGCATTGCATATACTTATCAACTATCATGAAATAGTCTCAGCTCTATAATAACCTTACAGAACATATGCGTTTTAGGGAGAAGATATTTAGAAGCGGTATTTACGTTAAATTTCTCTTAACCATGTATGGAAAAACATATATTTGTGACATTTTCAGTGGAACTACATTTTATTCAAGGCAATGAGCAAAACGAAATTTATTGATACGAATGGTGAACACAAAGATATGCCTATGGTGATACCTAGTTAAATCTTTCAAATTGGAAATAGGAAACACATTTAGAATGATTTACTTTCATGTTGGAATAGCAGAGACTGCAAAGAATTTGACGCTATCCTTATGGAAAGTAATGGAAGTTTGGTTTGCTATTTTCTTTGCTTAGATCGTCTACTCCTACCAGTCAAAGGGCAAGCGAACCACAAAAAAGAAACACCCAAGAGCAGATCCCGCTGGAAACTCTGGGCGATACTCCAAAAAGTCCGACAACGGCCATGTAAACGAAGGCATGGACAACGGTGAGACGATGGAGATGGGAGAGACGAGTCAAGAAAACGGCCACGGCCAGCAACAGAACGGCGATGACCGACCACTGAGCGGTGCTGCTATCTCGCTTGGAGCTGAACTGGGAGCTGAACACTATGAAAACGTTACGCCCAATCCATAGATCGTCGCCATCCCTTCTTTGAAACATACTTGATGCTCCCTCCCCCTTCCATCTCTCGTCTTCGTTTATGACGTCATTACCAGAAAACTATACGTCTAACTACATGTGTCTTGTATAATTTGAGTTCGTGTATTATTTGTACATATTTAAATCTCCCAATGTCTTTGACTTTGAAAAAGTAGATGAATAGCGCAATCAATTTGTAATGATTGTTAAAACAGAAAAATAAAATGAATAAAGTAACACTCATATCTTTTGTTATAGAAATACGGTACAACAATTAGCGGAATTCTTCATTAATCAGGTGTTGCTGTGACTTACATAAAACCAGTACTATAGCCAACATGTAGTGGCAATAGCAACAGAAAATGACGGATAGGAGACGCATTTCTCCATTTTAATACAAATTAAGCAAGTCAAAACATGTCATCAAACCTGATCCATTTTAGAATGATATTAGTTGGATCACATTAAAAAACATTGTACTTTTACAATGAAATTTTTCGGCAAAAAGCATAGTTTTAGCTTTTAAAAAATTGTCCAATTTGTTGATATGTGTAGTCCGTTGAACTATCGGCACTTGTTATTGCATTGTGATCATCCAATATTACTGCAAGAACAGGTGGATAAGCAATATTAGTTGACACGAATGACCGCGTGTTGCCATTTTGTCTTTCTTGTTACTTCTCTACTCGTCTCTCATCTATGCATGTTGTGGGTTGTTGTAATTGTTCCTTAGTTGACTTTGGTAAATTTATTTTGGATGATATATCCGTTTAATATTACCCAGTGGTACTTAAAGGCGACATGTATATAATCATCATCTTGGAGAATATATGTTTTTGTATAACGTGTTGTAGTGCTCATAATAGTGTCTTTATATCGTACTGTTAAGCTAGAAAAGGACGGAGTTATATATTTATATGAACAATATTATCCAGAGCTCAAAGCAATAAAAAGAAAAGAAGACAAACAAAAACAATGTGATAATTGACAGAACGTTGTGACTAAAATAAAAATGGTTGACAATTTTATCATTTTTGAAACCAAAACGATTGAATTTTTTGAATGAGATTTGTCATAGGAAAGGAGGATATTTGATATTAAAACTTATTTTTTACTAGGAAACATTTTGTACGTGTCATTAAGAATAAAATAAAATAAACATAGTGATTGTTCTGACTTATTTCTTTTGGTAATGTATCGATTAAAATGCTACTACATTCATTCCTATATGCACGTGTGACGGGCAATCTACGGAGTGGAAAGACCAGTTTACTTTTGTCATTCAAATTTATTCATATATCTCAAAATATCGTTCTTGACGACTAGGAACTTACCAGAGGCTTGTCCGACATACCAATACTAATACATGCACTCGGATTCCATCTATACCAATGCTATACAGTAAAGATGTATCGAACAGCCCATCACCAATGATTCTTGGAAGACAAATTAATAAATTTGGATACATTCGTAAACAGGTCTGATGAAGTGGATGAAGGAAGGCAAGAGCTGATATCGATGCGTGATTGCGTTGACTATTTCATGGAAGAAACGATTTAATTTTATTATTTTTTCACAATATGAAACAGTCGCAAATACTTTTTAAAGCATCAACCTTAGGCAACTTAAACAGTCTTGTCCATCACACTTTGAAATGTGTGAGCAGGATAGTGACATAGTACGTAATCCAAACATGATTTCTATGGGCAATATAATGTTGCTTGGTTGAAATTACCAATAGGGGAGTTTATTTCTTGAAAGTCTTTGCGATTGTGAATTATAACTGATTACTTATATGATTACAATGGTTTAATTAGAAATTGAGAGCCTGATGAGAGTTTGATGACCGATTGAAATGAGTTTGATTGGCAGATTGGAATGACCGATTGATTGCATGGAAAATAGTTTAATATAGTGAGATGCGTTGTTTAGAGAGTTTAATGACAACTTGATTTAATGACAGATTGAATTGACTGATTGATAAATGAATAATGCAACTGAAAAGAGTAAAGGCAAAATGATAAAATGTGACTGATTGATGAAATATAGCTTTCAAATTTAATGACAGATTGATATAAATGATTGAAAAACTAAGCATAATGGTAGATTGATATGTCTGATTGCTGAAACGCTTGGAAAAATAGATTCAAATGAATGAATGATGAAATGGTTTTTAATGATTTTGATAACAGGTTGAGTTGAATTTATATCATCGAATGATGGATGAAAGATTAATTCTTACCAGTTGATGAATTGATTTAAATGGCTGAATTAATCAATGAACTGATAGATATTAATAGATGAGGGTTTAGGATAACTTACTGACCGACTGATATAATTAAACAAAGAAATCACTAAATAACTTTGTTCATAAATGATAAACATTTGACTACAAAATAACAAAACAAAGCTGGATTTTTTTTTTAATACAACAATAATGTTTAATGAAAAGTATATATACCCATTCTAAAAACAACATGTAAAACATCACTGAGTCTTTATAAAGACACTCAGATCATAACAATACACATTCACAGGTTAAATATATACCAAATTTCATACCTCATACTGACTTATATTATCTGAAGAGGGTAATAGATTACTTGTGTATTCATAGTTAGGCCTCTTACTGTACCAATCAAGAAGTACAATTAATACTGGGATCCATTTATTGGGAGGGAGTGTGGAAAACAGGAAAGTAAACGTAAATTTCCCTTTTCCTTTTTATCTCTTGTTCAGCTAAGGTGCTTTGTTGCTATAACATGAACCTCAGGCAAGCTTTCTATTCAAGTGAGTTGGATTGTCTTCCATCACACATATACAGTTGACATTCACTTTGAGTACACAAGTAAACAATCCCTATTGCATCAACACTACATATATAATTTTCAGTTTCATCAAAACAAATCAAGTCCACAATTCACGAAGTTCTTCGTGACCATTCAAGCAAAAATTAAAATAATTAAAAAATTCATACATGGGTAATTTCACGTCATTTCACGTAAAATATCATTACGTGCTATCAATGATCTGTTTTATCATTATGGTAAGCATTTCCAAATCAACTATAGCACCATGTATATGCTGTTTACATTTACTTCTCAAAAAAATATTCCGATGTAAAAAAGGAAGAGTAAGTAACACATTAAACATAAATCACACTTTATACAAAGTCGGGCTGACAATCAAACATACATTCTTATATATATATATATATATACACAAAACATTGTTATGGTCTCTTCAAACAATATTAATGGCATAGTCAAGCAATATGGATAGCCAAAGTCTGTTTCACAACCTTGGAAGAAAACAATAAATCCTTTTTCTCAATGAATCCCTTTCCTTCCAACTTCTGTCAAAATCAATTGCAAAAGAAAGAAACAAATACTCACAATATCAACCCCCCAAAATCAGCAGATGTCCATTTCTGTGCAACATACTACAATTAAATGATAAATGTATAAACATTTTTTTTTTTTAAGTTGTTAAAAATGAGGTTTCCAAAGTACAACATCATCTATCAGTTAAGTGACATGCAGCTAGACAGATCACTCTATCTCAGCATACCCATTATTATCTATCTCCAATTTTCCACAATGGTAAAATTAATCCATTTTCTTCACAAATCCTCTTTACACTTCATAAGTTTAAATGCTAGAAGTATATGAAATTATTGTATCACAGGGTTGATTTATCAACATTCAAAATGATCACAAAAAAAACTTTCAAGATAATCAAATTCAGGGCAATTTCAATACCTTATTGTCTTGCCTATAGATAGCATGTTCTGATTATCTAATATGTCACTGTTATTGTTCGCACATTCTAAATGGCGACATACAAGGCTAATGAGATTTCCTGAGTTTGATTTCAAAGTCCTTTTTGTGATCCTAGTTATCCTCACCCATTTTGATAGCTTATCTCAGAGGATTAGTAATCATAGCATAGTGATACAGTAGGGTCCTTCATACCATCCACTGAGAGCATGAAGGGATTATCATTTAATAATGAGTTAACACCCTTCTGGCTCTCAACGGACAAGTCATCATTTATCCACACCTCAGCCCTCAAAACGACCTCATCAATTTGTTATTTTGGGGTCAAAACAGTTTTCAAACATATTTCCCTCATGCGGTGCTACTTCCTTCTTTCATTAAACGATCAAACAAGCAAAGGTGAACAAACTTTTTAAATGTACCAAAGCATAACTATCCTTGACATGTTACATCACTGCCTGTATTCGAATCCGAACAGACAACTTTGGGAATAGCACATGTACAAATAACTCTTTGTGCATTTTAGAATAAGTGCTGCCAAAGTGATGGAGGTGCTTCATGAATACCTTTTGTTTGCCCCCTTCAAAAGAACACTTCCACCTGTGTATCACAGAATGTATTGTCGATGCATAAATGAATGATTACATAACTTTTGTGGACACATATCCAGCATTGGTCTTGATGGGTTTTTACAGTTTTGTACAAATGACATAGGCATAGTGAAATAGAAATCAACCAAATTTAACTATAGTCTACAACATGTAGTTCATATCCTCTGATAAGAGCCAAGTGTTTGAACTACTACTCCATATAGGTAACACCTCCTGACTCCCGACAGGTAATATACAGACAAATGTTAAGACATCTGCTTAATTTTACATTCAACTGTCCCTTCTGTATCCTTTTCTCCTTACATTAACCGAGCCATGTACGGATTGATATCACAATAAGAACATTACATATACCAATGTAAAAACAACAAAAAATCATACGAAAGACACTGATAAAAGAATATTAACATAGAAATACAATGTTCCCTTAGAGTATATGGTAATACATAAGATATAGGTATGTATACATGTGCATTCGTTTAAAAAAAGAGCAAAAGAAAAATAAAGATATAAAGAGTGATTTGTACATTGTAATTTGCCCCTTATAGTTTACCAGTTAGGCACATCATCTGCAGCTGTACATCAACATGAAATAACATATAATAATTATCAAATCGGGGTGGGAAATCAGATGTAAGCACAATCATAGCATATACATACATTTATAACAGAATAATGAAACAAACAAATATTGACCATAAACCTCATCATTCGATACAAAAAAGATACATGTATCTGAGAAAATTTTGCAATACAATTTGAGTTGATGCATCACACCTCCTCATGGTTTGATAAAAAATGACAAAGACATTTCATGTACAAAGACAACATTTCATGTAAAATCCTGCACACTTTGCTTTCAATTAACATATTGAAGGATACATTTTATGAATACATGACAACATCATACCTTACATGAAGTCAGGAATGTCTTGCTGTATGATTATGATTCATTTTCATGAGCAATATCACTAAAAGATGGCATATCTCATGAGTTTTTAAAAGGACTTTTTCTTTACATGCATATTTTTCTTCTCCAAACAGCTTCCTGCTTTTATCAACGTACATCCCTCAACTATTTCTGAAAAACTATCTTTATCAAAGATTATATACAATTTTTTCTCTCAAAATATCTACAAAAATAAACAAAAATCAGAACTTCTATATTTTTAGTGAGCGTGTTCGATTAGAAGTTTGTATGTGTGATCTGGTATCTATTTTTAGAGGTTTCAAGTATTGGTTTTGGACAACTCTTCCAGGAATATGCACAAAGATGGTTAACATTTCTTCCATTGACCCCTATCCTAAATTGCTTTATTTAAAGCTTTGATTCTAGATCAGTTGCATATAAACATACATCATATCACATCAATCCCATACATTCTAAATACAGATATGAACATGTAATTGACTTGTCTGCGAGAGGAGAGAGAGAAGTAGAAGTATATAAATAATTTGACATATAAGCTATATCATAATTGTCTTCCGTCACTAATAATGCTATTCTGACCAAATGTCTGATCTTTCCAATTATGTACAAAATCTTGGCATTTCTGCTTTCTTTTTGGTAACATGAGCCTTGCATTTTTGAAAAGTTCTGCTACATAAAGTAAATGGGTTATCTACAAGTATCATAATTGGGTAATTGAGCCATTTTGTTTGTTTAGCGCCAAAAGGGCTTTAACTCATATACTTTGAATACAGAATTAATGGCCCTCTGGCTCTGAAAAGACAATATCACCTTCCCAAATTGACTTGTTTATCAGCCCAATCAGTTCCTGTTTATAACATGTAATTTCGTCATTCTACTGGTAAACATCCCGAGATGCTATAGATTATTTTCAACCTCAGTTTCCTCTAATATACCCCAGGTCGGTAGCTCCATATATCATTACTGCTTTGTCATTTTCAATTGTTGGTCAAATGCCTCACTGCAATACATGCTTATATTTCTGCATACAATGGAGATAAAAACCTGTTTGTTTACACTTGTTTTGTATTTTGAAAAAGGAATGTGGGGCTAAAAAAAGGGTGATGAACAAAAAAAATACCTTCCAACACAAATTATGCTGGAAAGTGGAAATGGCTACCGGTAGATGTTTTCAAGAAAATGTGTTTGAGGAACCTCATATCCTATGATAGGATGCAGACTTATCCTTCGACTGATTTCATTTCATTGTGCCATTGTGCCTCAGTGTTATATTGCTCTGGCTCCTAATGTTATGAGCCAGAGCAATATAACACTAAGTTCCCATAGGCAATCTTTTTTTATTAAGATGGTCATATCTCAGCCAATACTTAACCTATTCAATTGGTTTTTCGACATTTGGACATTATTTTTGATGCTCTTTCGGAAAGTGAAGAAAAAATTGAGAAATTCCAAAAATAGATTTTTGATGACGTCACAGCTTCGGTACTCTATACAGGTGGATATTAAATAAAAGCACATTGTGCTATGGGTATGCAAGCAGAAAAGGTTAGGTACTTACTACGCATGACTAAAGAAAGTGGGAGGGGGCTTGGAAGGAGGAAGGAGGGGGCGGGGGGGATGTAGGACCACTTTTATTATTTTACCACACAGAACACGACCACAACTATTTTCTAAATTAACTCAAAGGCAATTTCAATACCCTACTGTATGTCTCATAGAAATCAAGTTTGGATTACGTAATACGTCATTTTCATGTACGCACGTCAATAGGTGATGCACAAGGCTATTGAAAATGCCTTAGGTTGATATTTCGAAGGCAGTTGCTATTGTGTTACAGATAGATTCCTATGAATGATCATCACAAGTTGAGTACATTGCTCACTTTGAGCACCACACCTTTCCTCAACATCTTTGAATCAATAGACAGAATGATATCTGATGAAGTCAGAGAGGTATTATATTTGATTTGGTACACCTTTCACTGGGGGTTATATAAAACCATGATCATCTCACATAACAGTCATACCCTCTTGGCTCCTAGCACACCATACTTCCTGGTATGACACCACAAGTTTTCATGTTCATCCTATGTTTGCTCTAGGTACAGGAACATACAGCCTACCCCTATGAACAAACATTAAAACAAAGATCAATCAATCACATTGATTTCATCATGTGGAAAAAACTTCCTCAAAGTAGTCAAACATTATCATCACTAAAAATACTTTCAAAGATAACTTTGATTTCCTGATCTTGAACCCTATTAACAATCCAAGGTCATTTCCTTATTGGCTACCACCCCCTTGTCATGTTATTACTTCCATTATTTCAACTAATGTACACACATCTGCACTGCACCTCAACGTACCCGGTACGACATTACACCTGATGGTGGCCTGTACTGCAACTGAAGAAGGTGAATGAAATGAATGATTTGTAAAGAGGTACTTTACAAACATTTGTGCATTGATTTCATGACGAAAATTGTCTATTCTTCTTTGTGAAATACAGTTGAATAAAATTCAATACTTTGAAAGTCTTCTTCCTGGGGGCGTGTTGTGGTTAATCACATTTTATAATATATCTGAGAGCGCAAAGCAAAATTATGGTTGCTTCGTATCTTATCTTACGGGTATTTGCCCCGGCTATGTAATACAAACATCAAAACATTCGAAAAAATATCTGTGAAAATCTACAATCTCATTCATGAAGATTTACCCGGTATTTCAATTTTTACTTTGGAATCGTATTCATGTACAAGGGATAAGTGTGATATATGTGCTACACAAAAACAAAATTATTATAATTCTTTTCTGTCCTTGGCTATCGTGTTGCTTCAGATTAATGTTGCAGCCTTTCCTCTCATTTGTTGACTTAGCCGAACCAGCGGCCTGCTGATTGGTCGAGCACCGTGTGCGTCTGCCAATAGGCCTTGTGCGTTATTGTTCCAATTATTGATCGAATTATTGACCGTCGCGCCGGTCCTCCCGTAGAGTATAAAACACCCTTGCTTACATTAGTTTTTATCAGTAATATAAGTAACTCATTACATGAACAACTCATGACAGAAGCATATTACACTATCCTGTGGTAAATTATTTTCAAAATACTGACTCCTTGACTGCACCGAAAGTCAATGTACTTCTAATGTAGCAAAATTCCCCACACTACTAAAGATCTATACTGCATGCTTAATAGGGCATGAGCCTAAATCACTGTTTGCATATTTCCACCAGACTGTTTTGTAACTTTTCTATTCATAACCTCTTTTCTTTTATTTGTGATTACAATTGTATACCTGAATGTACTCACAGCCAGGTGCTGAATTAGGGTAAATAAGAGATTGACTTCATTTGTGTTACACCGTGACTCAACTTTCATTTCTCTCAAAACCCTAGATTTTAGCGTTAAACTTCCTTTTCCTCATAATCAGTCACACTTGTAAAGGGTAAAAAAATGAAGAAATAACAAAGAATGTGAATGATAAGAATCATTGTGTTCTATTTTGATACTATCAAATGAATGGATAGGGAACAGGAATTTTTCTTTGTTATTCAAAGCCACAGATATGGTAGCTTCCATTGTTGGACAATTAATATACTTAACCAAACTAGCGTGTGGGTGTTGGTGCTTGTCTTTACCAAGGTAATTAGGTAAACTTTCTTTTGTACAAAATAGGATAAAATGAAAATCATCATGACCACAGATCAATGATGAGTGAAATACCTGCATGATTTGTATTGCCTTGCTCAAATATTTGATAAAGCCCACAGAGGCCTTCTCCTGAAGGGCAGCGATCATTTTAGTCTACTTGAGTTTGAAACCTTTATAAAAACATATTGGTCCATATTCTAATAATTCAGTTAAACTCGAACTCTGGGTCTGAGATCACGTTTAACAAGAGGAAACTCGAAGCTCGACTAACTTCCTTTGTTAGACCTGATTTTTAACAAAGGCCTAAATCTAGCATTGGGTTTATAATGTAATACAGTAATAGAATATAATCCATTAATGGCTTGGACCAAGCCTAAACCAGTGTAACGATGATTTGTGTTAGGGAGAGTTAATGAACAGGATCTATGTGAGATGTAGTTTACAGTCTGGCTTGATCAGACCCAACCTTTTGTTATTGGTAATGACTGTCAAGGGTTTGTTCCTGAAATCTAGTGATTACCCGGACTAAACAGGACTTGTTTGCTTTAGGTCACGGCAATTTGATTACAATGAAATCAAATAAAACCCACATGAGTGTAATTACAATCAAATCAATTCCAGTTTCGTACAAATACGTTCTGAAAATTGACATTCTGAAAATTGACATTTAGGAGATTGGTTTCACAAGAGTTGGTAAATAACTAAATTTCCTCATACTGGACACCAAAAGTAAAGAAAAGTCATAATAGTTTCCTTTTGATAAACAACTATACAGGAATAATTTTCATCATGTTAAAATTGAAGAAAAAGTATGATACAGAAGGGAAGGAGAGATAGTAAAAGAAGGGGAGATAGAGAGAGACAGCGAGAGACAGAAAGACAAGACAGAGAGATAGAGAGAGAAAGAGAGAAAGAGAGAAAAGAGAAAGAGAGAGAGAGAGAGAGAGAGAGAAAGACAAACAGACAGACAGAAGAGAAAAGGTCATAAATAGATAAATGTATTGGAAAAACGAACTTTACAATAGTACAATTGCAGTTGTTGAGAAAATTCCCCCCATTTCCCCCCAATCTCATTTTGAGTCTTGATAGCCCAAACCCTAATAATTCTAATAACTATGCCTTTGTTATAAAACCGCAAGAACCAAATCAGCTCCAAAATTCACAATACGACTATATTTGGTTCATAAGAACTAGTGGCACAGTAGAAAGAGTGAAGAGGACAATAAAAGGGAGATAACAAACCACATCAGAATAATTCACACACCTCACTCATAGAGGCAAGAAAACAACGGAGTAGAGGAAGCTAGTGGTGAACCATAACAAGCAATAATGTAGCCACCATTAATATTTGAAGAGATCAACTCTACCGTGACAATTTCACCAAATTTTACTTCCTCATAGCAATAAGCAATATTTTGTTTCATTAAAAAAATTACCCCTTTCAAAGCCATAGACTATTCATACCACCAAAATAATCATTCAATTAATTCAGACTTTCTCTGCAGTCAACTACTCTTCGATGCATTTCCTATGTCATTTTCAAGACTCATAATAAATGGTATGTTTTAGTTATAACTTGTTTAAATTGCCAAACTAAATAGCCTAGAACTCTGACATTTACGATACCAGTATGACAGTGAACAGTTATAATTTAATTAGGTTGTCAAGCAAAAAATTAAACACAGAAGAAGAATGTTTTCTTACTTAAATTTGATTTTTCTTGCAATTGATAACTCGAAAACATGACTCAAGTTCGCGAATGAGAGGAATCAATTTCTGTTTTTAAGGATACATGTGTCAATATATGCATTCTGATGATGAGGTTGCCTCCTTTGTCAAGTAAACAAACAAAACGAAAGTCAGAGTTGGGAATTACCCTTATTTGCTTGAGATAGCCTCCCTCAGTATTTATGCAGTGATTGATTGCAAATTATTGACAAAGGGTTGAACATAGATCCCGATTTGCCACAGATTTCAACAAATGCCTGTGATTTTACTACCAAACATGCACCCTTTATGAGTCCTAACGCACATATTCTCTAGACTTGTGCCATGTAGCCATTGTTCAAACATGACAATACTAACTAATAATCTGAGATTTTATCTTCATCTCAAAGCTTCACATCTTTTTCTCTTCCAAACTTCCTTGTGTGATGTTTGTCTGCTCATAAAAACAAATTCTATGTTGACTAAAGGAGAATGTAATGATATGATTCATAGAACACGAGTACCAATACTAGAAAAGATCAATAAATCAGAGTGCTAGCACAACACATGGTATTTACACAAAGAGTTTAAAAAAATAGGATGTAAAGAAAATGAAATCAGAGTTCTTCATATTGATGGGAATTCAGAGCAGATAATGAAACATTCATCAAAATGAAGAATAAGAGGGGAATTTTGAATAAGTTCCTCAGAGAAATACATGCAGGTAATGAAGTGACCCTACATACGAAATATAAGAATAACTGCTTACAATCAGAGGGGCATTCACTTAACAGAAAATCATTGAAGTTAATGCCTGCCTTATTGTACATGTATGTGCTTTACATGCTTATTTAATACAGGGGATAATAGATTCACATACTTTGCTTAAAACAATACTCAAGATTTGAAAGGATGAATGACAAATCAAAATGAAGCAATGTCAGACTCTATAGAAGGGCTGGAGGGAGGGGGGGGGGGATAGCAAATAGACCATTTTGTTATGTAATCAAGTTTAATGCACGAACCGTTATTAAGTGCCTCATTACAAATTAATTAATTCACCTGCTACAAATAATTGTATTTCAATAGTCAGACTGCAAATTGCATACTATATTAATTGTTGTTAGGCAGGACAAACATTATGGCCTGGGCTACCTAACAATTCATAATGTATGCAATTCGCATTCTGACTATTGAAAATTTGTAAGGAGGCACTTAAAGGCATCGTTTAACAATGTTAAATCTGAGATGCATGGCCATACGTGTTATCAGTGTCTTTGATATTGTGTAATATTGAAGCCTTAAAAAAATTGCGCTTCAAAATTATCAAAAAGTGCCTCAAAAAAGTAAAAATCTATGAGTGACCAGTTTTACCATACTCGTTTTCCCCAATAGACTGTAATGTTATGAAAACCGTTAGGAAAACGCAAAATTTGGTTTCGATTTCAATCATAAATATCTTGATAATCAGACAGGCGATCGGCTTGTAAAAGTCATAAGGTTCCTGACTGACCTAAGTTTATAATTATCATTGTAGCATGAGCTAAATCCAGGATTTTGTTTCAGAATCTGAGACAAAGTTACCGGATCCCTTTAACAAAGATTTGATTCATTACGAAAATGGCCTATTGATACCCACTAGCCAATACATAGGTTAAGAACTTCAACGACTTGTTAGAATTCCTGTCTGGTTTGTCTAATAGATATACTGGACTTTGGGCTTTGAACAAGAATGAAGCATGCCAAAAGAATCTTTACTATCCA